>CAHIKZ030000287.1:2412500-2437500 GCA_903632075.3 Acanthosepion pharaonis
TTCCTGTTTTTTTTTTCTTAAGCATTATAGGACAGTCCCTCTTCTTACTTTGACTCAAGTTTCTCAAACCTGTTTGTTTTTTCTCCAATTTAAAAAAAAAAACAAAAAAAAAATTTGGCATGTTACTCCATGAGTGTATAAAACCAGGGCTGGATTATGACCTCTTGGGGACCCTAGGCTAATGAAATTATAGGAGCCCCCTCAGACATAGCCACCCAATAACTTGCCTGCACCAATCTTGAATATTCTTTACTCATAATATATTTTAGTGATATTTACATAGCTTGAAGTAAATTTATTATAATTTGTTTAAATAAACTAGAATAGCTATCTTTTGTATGTCAATAAAAATATTCTTCAAGAAATACCTTCACTATTTTATTATTTTCTGCAAACCAAATTAACATATATTTCAACATAACTGTATTAAAAAAAATAAACTGAATTTTTATAACTAGCATTATTTCAGTAAAACAATCAAAATATGAGTTTGTCATATTTCAGTTTATGAAACTATTTATAAGTTATAACATCTAAAAAATTAAAATCTTTGCTTTATAAAAGCTTGAGAGGCCCCTAGTCCTCTCAAGCTTATACTAGATTATAGAATAATCCAAATCTGGGCTCTAGGCTCCAGCCTATACTAGCCTGATGGATAATGTGGACCTGGGCCTTAGGCTGAAGCCTATATGATAATCCAGCCGTGTATAAGGCAATTAAAAATTATTTTCATTAGTCAGGAATTAATGTAAGCATTACTGATCTATAATAAAGCTATTAAGTCATACTCAGCCTTAAGTTTTAAATATCTAAAATGAAGGCAAAAACAAGTGTTCACTATACTTTGTCTTTAAATATATATTTTTAAATAGGCGCTTGAATATCTTCAGTTGGTCTATTATTGAAAAATAGATTTTTTTTTTTTTTAATGGGAAAACATCATTTTAACTTAGTTTATTATTTGTTTTCAAAATATTTAATAATTTAATTTGTTGCTGTATGTGAATTCTTTTAAACCCATATCCCCCTGTTGACAATTTAAACTGACATTTTTTTCACAGTATTACAGGTTTAGTATTTTACATTGAATATGGAATAATTATGGTATTGAAGTGCTTAGAAGTATTTTCAATGTATTTCCACTCTTCATATGAATTTTAAAAGCTGAATATTATGATGGCTCTTAAACAGAATCTGATTTTTATTCTAGATTTTATTTCTTGTTATGGTGAGAATTTATGAGATCATTTTTATTAGATGGTTTGCGGATATATCTTGTGTGTGTGTGTGTATATATATATATATATATATATGAGAGAGAGAAGCTGCAAACATTTTGGGTTTTAATGTGGATTTCTTTTAAATATATATTCATTGAGTCTAGAAGAAACCACAACAGAATCCAGAAAGGATATTTGGGACTCATCAGCAATGCGCATCCACTACTGAGAATTGAAACCTGGACAGTTATGTTATCAGGCAAATGTCATACCAACTGTCCCAATGGGCTTCAGTGACGAAGAGGTAGCAAATTAGACTTGATATAGCGCCACTTGATCACATATTCCATGGTGGAACTTATCGGAGTTTCTCTTTTACCCATAGGACTGTGCCCCCACAAGCCATGACTACTATCCCCAAGCCGCTCCATCCAGAGCATTAGAAGCTGGTTCAAGCAGGGATATACAAGTGATAGAAATAATTAACTAATTTCTATTGTTCTTTCATGTTGAGACATATACTAGAGTTTATTTGACATTGTGTTTCTTTGGATTTTGCAGTTGGTCTAAAGGTATTTTTCTGCTAGTTCAGAACCTTTTTTTATTAATATTGTGGAATAGCCTCTTTTTTATGTAGTTCTTCTAGGCAGGTTTTTCAGGTGTCAGTCAGCCATTATAGTGCAAATTCT
Source organism: Acanthosepion pharaonis (assembly GCA_903632075.3). Lineage (NCBI taxonomy): Eukaryota > Metazoa > Mollusca > Cephalopoda > Sepiida > Sepiidae > Acanthosepion > Acanthosepion pharaonis. The sequence goes on from CAHIKZ030000287.1 coordinate 2,414,410, forward strand.
ACATGCTAAGAAATAGGGGATGGATTTTAGACAGCTTTTTGGGTGATGGCTCTTGAAATGAAGATATTGTTGGGTGTCTGTAGGTTTGTGGTAGATATCTGTGATAACGTGGTTGTTTCTATTTCTAATGAGTATATCTATGGCAGTTCATTAAAATTATATTCTTCGGTGAATTTGATCTTTGGGTTTATATTTTGGAGTAGTGTGGAATTGGTTAATATTGCCCCATGAGGATTTTCAGAAAATGAAGCAATCATCTAAGTATCACTTCCAATATAAACAGAACAAATATATGGAGAGAATATAAAAACCAACTTCACTAAATCTTGGAAGCAATTTTTTTTTTTTTTTTTTCCTTTTTTAATAATTTTGTCTTTTACTACAGTTGTTATAAAAATTCTGGTATTAAACCAATTTAAATTGGCATCATTTACAATGGTCAAAGTAATTTTCTACTTAGAAGTTATAAAAACTTAATATATTATTTTATTTCTTTACAGATTCGACCCTTCAAATCAGCTCATGTCAATCGTGGCACTGACAGGGAGCTTTTAAAGTTGACCAAATATCTCAAGGCAATTGCTCCACTTGATGATTTTACTCACCTGAAACATTCACACTGGGAAAGGTAACCCTCCCTGTTACTTTCTGGCTTTAGACTTTTTGTTGTTGCATTAATTACCTGCACTAGACTGAATGTTTAATGAATTATTAAATGAATTAATATTCTTGTTTACTTACACATAGTAGGCAACCAGGAGGAAATACTTAAAAACATTGTTTTTTTTGTTTTTTTTCTGTTTCTCCTTCATTTGGCTGATTCGTATTTCAGACAAAAAAATTCAACTGAAAATCTGAATCAACAAAAATAAATATGAAGAAAGTTATTGAAAAGTTATGGTCAGTTGAAAATTGCAAAATATTTATCCTAAATGTCTGTTTTAAAATATCAAACAAATGAATTTGGTAATACAGAAGTGATATAGAAACTATGTGCCTGATTAATAACCCATAAATATTAGATCATTGCAACAGTTTGTGCCAAATTAAAAATATAATTTTACATACTCAAAAAAAAAAAAATTATTAGTCAGATATGTAGTCTCCATTGTTCTTAACAACATTCATCATTCTACAATCTTGCCATTTTTGTAGAAACTTAATGATTTTTTTGGAAGAAGGTTGTGAGGTAGTTTTCAACTGACTGTACAATTTTTTTTGTCATTTAAATTGTTCTGTAGAGACCAGAACAAATGAAAATCTTATGGAGCCAAGTCAGGAGAATATGGAGGGTGGGGGTCATATTTCAACTCTATAAGCTTCAGCAACGTCTGTTTTGCAACATCCAGTCTTGCATTGACATAGTGAAAAATGACATCTTTTTGATTTATCAAAATTGACTGTTTTTCTTGATCCCAAGACTCTTCAAATGGCAAAAGCAGTTGAGATATCGATTTTCAAAATCTTAGAAATCTCTTCTATCAAAATATTTGGTTTATTCTCCACAATAGCAAGCAGTGTCTCCATTGACGTTTGATGATTGTCTGGAGTGTGGTTGATTGTTTAGATAAAAATCACCATGAGAAATCTGCTGAACCACCTTTTGACTGTCTGAAGAGCAGGATCCAAATAAACCTTCTGAATGTTTTTTTTTTTTTTGTCGCAGTTCCAATGCTTACTTGTTTACAAAGTTCTTAGAGCACAATATGGCTTAAGTGGAATTTTTCATCCTCCATCTTTAAGGCAATCATTTGTGGACAAAACGTCAACATTCACAAAGTCTGACTTGCAACTGAACAATGCAAGGTTCCGATGTTGTGGGTCGTAGTAAAAAACACTGGTCTAGACCAATGTTTCTCAATGTAGGCCATAAGGCCCCAGGGGGATATTTCCAGGGACCACAAGGCCAAGTTTGAGAAATATGGGGAGTAGCGCAGAAAATTAAGGACTCACAAAAAATATATATATATGTGGAGTATTTTGTAATTAATAATTATTATTTAAAATAGAATTTTAAATTTATTATTAAGTTAAATATTTAATTAATCTAAACCATTTTCTTAACATAAATATTTATTGTAATTTTTTTCATCTGATCTATGCAAAATGGCCCTTTTTTAGTTTTCAATTTCTTAAAATTTAAAACATAATTTGAAGTTTAAATTAAGGTATGTTTTCACCAACTTGTCTTTCAATTTTGAAAAGCTAAATGTCCTGAACAAAGATCTCCAAGGATATGACTCCATCTTGTTTTCCTGCAAGGAGGCAATTAACGCATTTAATGAGAAACTAAAGCTGTTCTGGTAGAATATTGAGAGACAGGAGTTTTCACAGTTTCCTTCCTTAGCAAATATATCCACCGAGCTGCTTGATGATGACCTAGCAATGTATGTTGATAATTTGAAGCAGTTGCATTAATGATATGAAAACTTACTTCTCTGATCTACTCCAAATGACGGTGCCACTCTGGTTTGTGGATACCTCCATTGCTGATGCAATGACTCAAGTTGGCATTGGGTGGGGGGCATAAAGTACTCACATTGGATTGAAGGGGGTCATGACTAGAATAAGGTTGAGAAACATTGGTCTAGACAACTATTGAGCACTTAACTGACAGAAGTTCTCTTCACCTTGATATTTGTTAAATTATCAAATTTTTTATGGATATCAATCAGGTAGCATTATTTTATTATTATATATTTGTAGTGTTTATTGAGAATTGACTTTTCTTTTTTTTTTTTCATTCTTTTCAGGTACAAACCAAAACGTAAATACAGTGAAATGAACGAAACGGCTGCAAACAAAGAAGAACCTCGTGGGAAAGATGAAGCAGATCAATCAAATCAATCTCCATCCCAGGAGGCTGATGTTTAGAAGCTAAGAGTGTGATGGTGTTGGATGTGTGAGCGGGTTTGTGTGAGAGGTTTTTTTTTTTTTTTTTCTCAATGTTTGCTCGTTTACCTTGTTGACCAAAGTCTAAACTCAAATCAGGAGTGGACGCAGTTACTTGCCCTTTTCCTGGTCAGGGCTTTTCAGTTGCATAAGAATATGGCTTACATTCTCTCTCTCTTTCATTGTTGTTGCTGATGATAAAGTTAAAAAAGAAAAAAAAATCCCATAAGAAATGAACTCGTCTTTATTGTTAGAGCATAGAAAGGTCTTCTATTTGGAAATCCTTTGCTTAGTAAATATGTTTCTCTTCTAACTTTGTCATTCTCAGTAAGGAAAGTTGGATTGTTAAAAATAAAGCACTGCCTTGGGGGGTTAAAATATTCCCAGTTTGAAAGCACTATTGCTTTTCAGCTGGGGGATTATTAAGATCTAAGAATTTTCCAGAACTCCAGAAAATGGATTCTGTTCCAGCTTGGTAGTACTGTTTGATTAACTCTCCGTTAGTACTGTGTGGCAACGTCACAGCATTAGTACTATGGGGTTTTAAAACATCCCATTTAAAATATTAAATAAAATATTATAGATATATCATTTAGTTTTTAATTTTTTTTATTAGAGCAATAAAAGTGGACATATTAAAAAGCATTTCAAAAGCAAAAAAAGGGGTGATAAAAAATAATTGCCATAAAAGGTAGTATCGAAATATAATTATGATTAAAAACAGTTAAACCAGTTTATTGGTCATCTCTCATCAGGGCAAAAATAAATCCCACTTTTTTGTGTTATCCCCTTTTTTTTTTTTTTTTTGTTAATTTCTTTTTTTGGTTATGAAATGCTTTTTAATGTGGCAGCTTTTATTTGTCTAATAAGATTTTGTAACCCTGTGAAAATATTAATTTTGTTTTTTATATATATATATATATATATATATATATATTGGATGCTCTTTCTGTATATGTATTTTTTTTTTTTTTTTTTTTTTTTTTAGGATAAATAAAACAGAAAAATAAGCCTAAAGATTTTTATTTAAAAAAATCAAATTCAAAGACCAATACAAAAAAAAAAATAAATTTAATTTGTAGGTTTAAAAAAATTCAAATATGCAAAAATCGGTTTTATTTTTATCTTCAGACAACAAATAAAACTAATTCTCTCAAACATTATGACTAAAACCAGAAACTCCTTCTAGTTATTTGACAGAGGTTATTCAGAAGTATTACTTGACTAATCAGGAAAATTTGACTTGACATTTGCTAAATATTGAAGAAAGAAATTTTCTGTAGTGTTCAAACACCTCACGGTATTAACGGAGTGTTAAAGAACAAGGAAAAGATGAATTGTATGGTAAATATTTATTCACACTTTCTTCTGTCAGATTTTTCACTTTATTTTGAGTAACAATTCACCATTTTCTTGTTTATTCATTGAACATTCGGCAAAGTTTAAAAAAAAAACATACCTGCAAAAAAAAAAAAAAAAATGGTGTGTGAAAAGGCTGATTATTTTTTTTTTCTCTTGCTATTACTCTATAGTCCCTTAACAATTTTTATCATTTTTAAAAAACCTATTTTTAAAATTTTAATAAAATCCAAGCATATGAAACTAGTTAATTTCTACATTCTTTTTTTTTTTTTTTTTTCTCAAGTACTGACCACAAAGATGTTAAACCTGATTTATTAATTAGATGGTTTATTTACAAGAATCATTTTATATTTAAAATATTATAAAAAATATGTGAACCAATGACAATGCAATATTTATTATTTACCATATTATAAAGAAATAACTATGAATACAATTTTTTCATTCTTAAATTTATAAAAATGTCCAGAGAAGAGAATAAGATAATTTAAATAAATGCAATGTAACTGTAATTATGAATTTTGAAAAAACGCATTTTCTGGGCATTATACATTTTCTTAGATTACTTCTTGTTTACATTTTCCGACGGTGTTTTCACTAGCTGTGATGCATTTATTGTAAAATGCGCAATTACTTTTAATTCAATTTCTGTTGTCAGTTCTCTTGGTGGGGTTGCTGATATATAAATCCAGTTTTGTACATTTGTTTTTTTTTTTTTTTTTAAATTCTAAAAATAGCTTTTTAAAACAGTAAATACAGTAATAGCAGCATCAAGATAAAAAAAAAAAAGTACTCTTCATTTTTTTTTTTTTTTTTTTTGCAGCTGTGTTTGTTAAACTTTACTAAAGAAAAAAAAAATACTGTCTATATTTTTTTTTTTTTTTTTTCCATCCATTCTTTATTGTTCTACCATCCAAGTAAAATGGTTCTTCAGGAATCTTTATTTTTTATTTTCTTTCTCTTGTCTTAAAATCACATCATTTTGATTTCTAATACAAGAGCCTTCTCAGGTCTGAGTATTTTTTTTTTTTTTTTTTTTTTTATATATATTAAAATATCTGTAATGCCACTTGAAAAATGAGTCATTGGTGTGCCATTATTTAAAAGGAGAAATGTAGTCTATAGATTTAGTTAAGAAAACATTCTTGATCAATAAAATCAGCTGTTATATCCACTAATAAAAGGAAAAACATGTTTATTGTTGCATATATTTTTGAAAAATTATCCTCATGTTTGTTGTTTTGATCACTATTTATCTGGTGTGCTCCACATCCTTCCTCAGGTATATGTCTCATTTAGGAGACGTATACCTGAGGAGCTTTGAACAGAATTACTTTGTCATAACTTTTCCTCTGTATTGTCTTGCAAGTTTGAGAAATCATTAACACATTTCAACTGATCTGTTCTTCAACACACTTCAGGTGTATTCCATAAGGAATAGAAAATGGTTATTAATATACCAATCAAGCTAATTCATTTTAACAGTAACAAGTACATCAAGTTCTCTGGCTAGGGGGTATTTCCCAATATTCATTTTGCTAAGCAAAGAAAATCACATAATGGTGTTAAAAACCATTCTAGCCTAACATGCATCTGGTCAACAGGCTAGTATATGCTGCTTCCTTTAACTTCCTTACTTCCTACAAAAGGACTCTCTATTTATTCTTATTAGACCAGCAGCCATTGGGTTAAAAAAATAAACAGGAGGTAAAAAGACCACTGGAAACATACAGAAAACAGGAATAATCAAAACATTGAATTAGAAAAGATTTTAAGGCCATGGAAGAGGTATACAAATATTATATTCAAAATGTTTTTTTGGTTTCCTATGTTTTGTATTTTTGTTGCCATATTTATTACATTTCGCCTGTTGTATGTTCAGGCCTTCTTCAGGTGGTTGGAATGTCGAACTGAACCCTTTATTTCGCTCACTGGGGTAGACTCTTCTAGTTCCACGTGCCATGTTTAATGGATGTCAATTATCAGTTAACTCCTGTTAATTTCCCTCTGAAAGTGCTCCACTGCCTTAACTGGATACTGAACTAAATAAGTGAAATAAAGGGTTTAGTTCGACATTCCAACCACCTAAAGATGCCGGAGCGTACAATGGCTGAAACGTAATAAATAAGATGACAAAGAAAAGGACAATAGTCCGAATAATGTAAATAGTGTCATCAATTTAATTTACTATTCTAAATACCTGTAGTAAATTAAATCTAAAACCTTCAGTTTTGATTGAGAAAAGCCAAGACTTTTAATTCTATTGGGGTAAGGAATATTTTTAATTTCAGGAATCATTTTAGTAAACCATTTTTGTACTTTTATGTGCTATTATATTTCATATACGAGAACAAGTTGACAGCCTGATACAAGCTGTCATCATGAACCTAACTGTCAAGCCTTGGTTTGCCACAGTGGATGTTGTCAGCTGAAGTCTGTCTGTGTATCATGGAGTGGCAACTTTTCTTCCTATCTTATCTAAAGAACCAATTGGAGAAGAACAGTCCTTCAAAAACACAAGACAAATAGATGAGATGAAGAGAGCCCAAAGAAAAGCCAGAGCTCTCTATCTCCTCCTAGCCTATCATGTGGTGGCTGCGGACATCTCTTCAGATCCAATATAGAACTCATTTCACACAGAAGGAATTAATGATAAGCAACATTGATGATCACACTGAGTGTAAGGTGACCACAGGCAGGAACTACAGAGGTGACCACACACAGGAAGTAAAGACTAAAATAGGACAGACAAAGTTTCAGAAAGGTTTTTGGATGTTGTGTGGTAAAGGCCCTTTGGATTATAGTTGGTATGCATGCGCTTTATTTTTAACATCGCTGCAGTGACTTGAAGACTTTAGGTCGGAGGTCATAATTGCTCCCAAGTCTTTTGCCTTGACAGTGACACCAAGAGTGAATTTTTCCTCTCTCTCTCATATATATATATATATATATATATATATATATATATATATATATAAAATTTTGACTGCTTAAATATCTGGGAACTGTTTTAACATACAATGGAAAATGTGATACTGAAATCAGCATGCACATTGAAATATCAAGATGCCTTCCAAAAGCTAAGCAAAGTACTAAGAAACAGAAAAATGTTGTTATAAACAAAGAAAAGAATGCTGAAATACTATGTAAGATCAATTCTCCTATATGATGGTGAATGCTGGACAATTTCCTTGCAGATGAAGAAACAATAGAAATGTGGGATGCTGAGAATACCAGGGATGGAGCATGTAAAATGGATACTTGTATTCAGAATCAGAGACAGCTGAAATTTCTCACACATAACAAGGAAGGAGGGCTTGAAGAATTTGACACTCACAGGGTATTGAAAGGGGCAGAGGGCAGCAGCAAGCCTGACAAGCTTGTATAAATGAATGGTAATTGCAAAAAGATGAACATTGCTAAGAACTACCATTGCCCAGATCCTGAAGGAATACGGTAACATAGAAGAAGAGCTCATCTCAAGAGTAATGTCTGCCATTTTCTTTCTACATATTGTCATCTACTTTAGTTTTGGTTATAACTTTATACTGCTTCAGTTTGTTTTGCTTGACAAGGGAGTAGGATAAATCCTTGTTACTTAACATACATGAAATATGTACTGGTGTATTCAGGAAAAAACATTTTCAGTGTATTACATCAAATTTTAGTGGATTTTAGTATGAATCCACTCTTCCTCTCAGCTATAGGCTAATTAGTAAGACTTTTATCACTAAACCAATATCTAAAAAAAAAATAGGTATGAATCCACCACTAAACCTTTATTATTACAAAATAAAATTCTTACACTCTAAAAATATTTTCTGGCTTTAAATAACCTGAAAAGGGTTGATAAGTCATAGAAAAGGGATTAGTGAAATACTGATTAGCTACAGAGGCATGTCTTTTAAATTTATTTTCGTTCTCTGGAATATAAATGTATAGAAACTACTGTGACCACAAAGTGAGGGGGTCACTTTATATATTGACTGTAATACAGAATTAATCCCCCATTTTATATACATTTGATTTCTTGTTTATAAAATTCTGATTAGGTATGATCCACTAATTTTTTTCAAAAGCTATGGGTTAATTCGTAAGATGTATCACTACGCAATTATTATCTCAAAATGAAAAGAATTCTTACAATCTAAAAATAGTTTCTGCTTTTAAATAACCTGCAAAAAGTTGATAAGCCATAAAAAATGAATGAATGAATCAATCAATCAATCAATCAATCACTCAAACTTTGTAATTTTGAAGTTTCCATTCATGCATTTATAATAATTTTATGTAATCCTAATAGTTTATCTTTCTAATCAGCTGACATTTTCCATTCATTGGATGTTTTTCTATGCGCTGATAGACCCTGCCATTTTATAAACCAATAACACCATCTTTCTGATTATACAAATCTCTAAATTTTTTGTTCTCCTGCTACTCTTATGTAATTATGGCAATTTACTAATTTTAGCTTAGATGTGGCACAAGGTCGAAAGTATGGAGCATCAAGTGAGGATTGAACTCACTACTCGGTTGTAATTGATCTAGTGAGACAAGTTTGCTAACTATTACACCATGTTAAAGTGCCCCAATCTATAGGAATGGTTACTTTTTAAGCATGACTCAGATGTGGCACAAGGCCAAAAATATGAGGCACCCAGTGAGGAACTTACTACTCGATTGTCAGTGCTCCCTCTTAACGTATTTATGAGTGTACCTCCAAAACTCTAGACCAGGAGGAATCCCTCCTTTCAGGTTTCCAAGGGTGAAGGACAATCATTTTTTCATGTTTTGTATTTACACAACTTTGTTTATTGAATTACAATATGCTGGCATTCTCAGTCAGTCAGTTACGTGCCATGCATGATACACACTTAGGCGATCATATATCTTTTGATACATGACTGACGAGGCAGATTTTTTCCTGCCAGTAGGTTGTCATTTCTTTCTGCAGTAGACCAGTTGCCATTCAAGCCTATGGAACCCAGTCTGTCCTGCTATTTACCCATAGCTGGGTGGGTAGAAGAAGAGGATTCATACCTTTCCCAAGGATATTATCATGTAAGTGAATGTAATCGATTTGATTGGAATTCGAACTTGGCTCACTGATTCCTCAGTCTCCATCTTGCCTCCTGCTGAACTGTTTGTTTATTGAAGTATTCTCTAGTTTATTTATTCAGTGCTTTAAGTTACAGTTGCACTGAAAATCTAGAAAGAATCCTAAAAATACAATAATAAAATCATGACAAAACACGCATGGCAAAACAGTATTAATAAAAATCCTAAACTAAAATTAGACAAAAATAATGAAAAATTATGTGATTGTAGAAACACTGAAGACTGCCTGTTGGTAAATAAAAGCCGCACAAAATCTGTGGTATACTAATGCACTATCTCATCCATTGAGCGTTCTAACACTGATAGGATATACATTGGTTCAACAAAGAATGAATTTAAAATTAGATGGAGACAACACAAAAGCTCCTTCAATAACATTAGAAATAGAAATCAGACATCTCTATCCAAATATTTTTGGCATTTAAAAGAAATGAATAAAACACCAAAAGTAAAATAGAAAATAATAAATACAACAAGAACTTGTAAAACCTGGGATGACCCATGCCCTTTATGCCTACATGAAAAACTACACATTAATAAGTTTCTAAATAATGAAAATTTATTAAACAATAGACATGAGTTAACGGTTTTCTGCCAACATCAATAAATTTTTGCATTAAATAATTAGCATAAAAAAAAAATTAAATTTCATAATCTAATAAAAGGTTTAAATGCTTAACCCAATCATAAGATAGAAAAACCCTTTATGAAGTCATCAAAAAAACAAATTGTAGTTCAGTGCAATGCGTTTAAGTACGAAACAGCCTGTTAGGAAAAAAAAAAAATAAAAGGTTAAAAAAATAAATAAATAAAACAAAATCTCTAGACACGTAACATCATATTATGGTGCCAAAAGCTATCTTTCACACTGTGACTGACCAGACGATGCAAGCATATGAATGCCATCATTCGCTTTGAAATAGATACCAGGTATTCCAGTGACAGGACCCAAAGAGTTGTTAACTGGTTAAAGCGATGGAGAACTTGGAGAGGGGATTAACAGGAGATAACTGACATCCATTAGACATGGCATGTGGAACTAGAACAGTCTACCCCAGTGAGCAAAATAAAGGGTTCAGTTTGACATTCCAACTACATGAAAAAGGCCGCAGTGTACAACGGCCAAAATGTGATAAACATGGCGACAAAGACGAGGACAATAGTCCAAATAATGTATATAGCGTCTTTGGATTTCATCTTTATATGTGAAGATTTTCTTGTAGAAGATGTTGCTGAAGCTGTGGATGTAGTGAACAGTGATGGCTATGCTGATAGCTATGATAATTCTTCCATTAAACATGAGATTCTAAACTATGAGTAGGCCAGTTTTTTATTTTTAAGATGATGATGAGAATGATTCCAATTTTGAGGAATTTTAATCATATGAATATAAACAGGGAGAATGGTGCAGTTGAAACCAAAAATAATTTTTTTTCTTTTTCTCATTTTTTTTTTTTTTTATATTACACATACTAGATAATAATTACAATTTTAAAGATAAATATCAAATTTTTATAAAAATTGACGGGGTTCCTGCTTGCTTTGTAAGTTAATTGTAAATCACCCCCCCCACCACTACGAAAGTCAAAACAAAATATGCTTATATATTACCATGTGATTTATTAAAAAGTAAAAAATAAAAAAAATGTAATTCATAAAAAAAATCTTTAATAGATATAATTAATCACTTCAGATTATGAATTCAAATTTTTGTTTTAATTTCAAGAAATCACGTCGTATGAGTATTTATTTTGGCTTCTGTCGGGGATCAATAAATTTGTATAGCAAACTAGATCCCCTATTAACTTTTAAAATTCAATTAAAATAATAATAATTATTTTAATTAAATTATTCTAAATCACAATATTATTATTAATTAAATAATAATATCTGATGACTTAATTTAAAATACGAAAAGAAAATTTGAAAGAAATGATTACTTTATTTGGACTAATGTCCTCATCTTTTTCGCCATATTTATTACGTTTCAACCATTGTATGCTCTGGCCTTCTTCAGGTGGTTGGAATGTCAAACTGAACCCTTTATTTTGCTCACTAAGGTAGACTGTTCTAGTTCCACATACCATGTTTAATGGATGTCAGTTAATTCCCCTCTGAAAGTTCTCCACTGCCTTAACCGAGTATTCACACTCTGGGTCCTGTCACTGGATCTAACCAATTACTTTGTCCACTGTGTCATGTGTCCTTGAGGACATCTGTATGAATTTCTGGGTATTATAAACCTAATGTCTTCAGCAACGATTTTTTACCAGTGCTCATATTGCAACGGTTGCTGAAAACATTAGGTTCGACATTCCAACCACCTGAAGAAGGCCGGAGCATACAATGGCCAAAATGTTGTAATAAATATGGTGAAAAAGATGAGGACAATAGTTCGAATAATGTAAATAGTGTACGTAATGCCACACCTCAGAAATATAGACAGAAAATGATTTCTTACTAAAATTTAAACCTTACATATATCCAATTCGTGGAGATACCTATTTAAAAGTTACATGAAAAGAATTACTTTCGTAAATACAAAAATAGTTTCAGATTTTATTGCCAACTTACAATTATTAAATAAATTTTTATTTTGGTTATAAGTAATAAATACTTGTTAGAAAGCATTCATTAACTTAAGTGTATGTACATTACTCAAAAAAGGGAAGTCATATCTCCCGTGATGCAACGAAGGTTTTTTTTTTGTTTCTATTTTTACCCGGTCTATAGGCGAAAAGTTTTTAAAAAATATTAAGGGCCCAAGCCCCAGGATGTCTTCTCCCCGGTCAGTAGCTTTCCTTCGGGAGGAGACTGGGTTTTATGCCCGGCGTCCCCAAAAGAGGAAGTGCCGATAGGGCTTGGGTATTTTTTTTCACGATATGGCCGTTAAACACACTTTTTAAACTGACCTTGTGTCTCATTCGGTATCGACGTGGGCGCACTGAAAAAGTGAAAAATGTCCATAATTACAATTCAAGGGACGTAACTCAAATAATCAAAATATGTCATGCCCACAACAAATGCAACTCATTTTCAGGTCGAAGACAGTTGCTCGAAGTTTGGTGCTTCGATGTGGTGCCATTGTTAACATATTTCGCTAAAAACCAATTACAACTGAGTAGTGATTTCGTTCCTCACTGGGTACTTCGTTCTAAGCTATGCTTAGGCTAATAAAATTTGGGGGCCTCTTCATTATGTATGTCTTCCCCCGTGTCTAAAAAAAAAAGATATATTTTTATGCTTTTTTGATGTAAAACTTGAAACACGTCAACTCGAATTTTTATTGATTTTGGAACTTATGCAATGTTATTTCATTAGCAACTTCAGGATTTTTTTTTATCTGAACTTTACATCCTGCAGAAATGTATCTTGAACGAAGAAGCTGTATTACATTGAAATTCTAGTCTTCAAATTCACTAGCAAAGCATCCTAAAAAAAAAAAAATAAAACCATGTAGAAGGAAAATTTAGATCTTTCATATCCTAGATTATCACAGCTAAAAAAATTGAATTCAGGCCACTCCAGCTAGAGGGGCTCAAATACTGTAAATTGTTTCAACTCCGTTCAAAGGAGCCTTGTAAATGCTGTTTGAGTTTGTGTACTATTTTGATGAGATTAATGTAGTTGCGTGTTGAAGAGCATTTAACATTTTTATATATTATTGAATCAAGGAAAAATAATGAGAAAACGATTCTGTTTCAACGATAAAATATATATTAAAACCAACAAATACAAAACAATTTTGTAATGTGTGAATATTAAGGAAAAGAAAGTAGTTTCCCTTTATCTGTTAGCTTGAGTAAGATAAAATGTAATTAAGAATGTTTCTTGAATAGAATGTTCAAAGTTCTATGTTGAAATAGAATGTTGTATTCAGAAGAACATATAGTTAATTCAGTTGTGTGTTATTTGTATAACAGAGTGTTGGTTTGTAACTTGGCTTGTTCACAGAAAACGAATGGTGAAATGTAATTCAAGTTCTGTGTCTGTGTGTGCGCGGTGAGTAGAATCAATAATCTGTGTAGACACGTGTGAGTTGCTGAATTCTACTGTCTATTTTTGAAACAAAACATTGCTTTTATAACTATTGCTAGGCTCCAGGAACAAAGGCGGGAGAATTGAACGAACACAGAAAATATATGATTGGGTGAAAAATTAACCAATCGGTGATTTTCTAACAAAACATGTTTGTGAAATTCACGGCAGAAAAATTCAGTGTGGTGACTGCAATTAGTAAATTGTCCTGTGGTAAACAGTATTTATTATTTAATCACTCACAGTTGAGAAAACTGTATGCATGGCAAACGTAGTAGTAGTCACTACAGCCTCATTAAATTGGAAAATAAACAAATCTTCTCTGTTTTTAAATCTTTGTTTAGTTTTAACAGGAACCCAAGACTAGAAGGACCATGGGGGTCTCTAAGTCTTAGGACCCAGGGTCCCAAGACTAGAGGAACCCAAACTAACCCATATATAAATCTGGCGCAGGTTGTGATTGTAAGCAATCATAGCTCTCTGCAGCTTCCAGTTTTTTGTTGTTCTAACTTTTTGACCCTTACTATTCATTTGTACAAACTTAATATTACTTGCAGCTCTTTGATAAGATTAATAAGCTTTATTGCTACTTCGGCTATGTGGATGATAACTTTACGTTTTTCTCTTCTTTGAGTAATACGGAAGAGTTTATCTCTAACCTTAATAATCTTCATCCTTCTTTAAAATATACAATGGAGATAGAAGAGAATATTCAGCTTCCTTTCTTTGATGTACTGGTGGAGAGAACACCTTTGGGCTTTCTTACCAAAAAAGTGGGTTTACAACTTTACTGTAGTGTAAACCCAATTTTTTTCTGAGCTTTACTTAACTTGGGACTCATTTGCTCCCAGATCCAGGAAAATTAATCTTATTAGTACCTTTACTCATCGTGCTTTGATGTAGTGTTCTGAGTGCAGATTTGACGCTGAGTTAATGAAAATTAAACGGCTGTTATTAATGAATGGTTACCTCGAATGTGTTGTTATATTGAGCAAAAAATAGTGAAGTTCAATGAGGTTAAGAAATATGGTCCTTCTAAATGTCCTGTATATGTGAGATTCCCGTGGATTAGTCCCGGAAGTCAAACATACGCTGACAAAATTTCTAATTCTAATTCTATTTAAACGGTGTTTCAATGTCATTATGGTCCGGAGTATTTTTACAACTGGAAGGGCTTCCGTCTCCGCTAGCCGTAAGGATGTCTTGCTTGCCAATCAACAAAGTTTAGTAATATATCAATATAAATGTCGATGTGAGATCAATTATGTGGGCAAGACCATCTAGAGGTTCGAGGTTAGGATCGCTCAGCATGTCCCGGGCCAGGTGCGGAGACACGAGCCTGTGACATCTCTGGGTGTTCGCAGACTCTGCGATCGGTGAGCACCTTTTAAATTATGTTGCCTGCTGGACGAATTATTCTCCCGAGTTCTTAAATGTGATACTTTTGTATCTATTTTAATAATAAAATTATGATCCCAGTCGTTAAAATTATACATATATATATATATATATATATATATATATAAAAATAACTGCTGGCTACTCGTATTTGAGGACATTTGTCTACTAGGGCGGCTAGCCAATCCCTATTGCAGACTCTCACTTACGCATATTTGTGTTTGCTCAACAACCACAGAGGCAACCTGTGATTTATACTGCAACTATGCTGAGCAGTTACAGTTTCTTGGAAAGAGTGTATTATTTAGGGTGATTAACAATTTGAACAAGACCATCACTCTCACAGTCATGCCCGCACAGCTATCCATCTACCCAATTTCACTCACAAGTCTTGGGTAAACCCGTGTATGGTATTCTGACACTTTCCAAAGGTGCCGCACGTTGGGATCTGCCTGATAACATCAGAAAGCCTCCTTCCTGACAAATCAACGATTGTGAGATTCGAACCCGTGTCTCATGGCCAGAAAGTGAACGTTATACATATATATTATTGTGCCCACAAAACAAGTCGTGCTACAATTGTCAGAAAATGTACACTTTGGAAATAACAACCAGAGGGAATTTGCATGACATCATCTTCCATAATTCGGCCAATAAAATTTCCTAATAATATATTTTCACATACAGAAACAATATTTAATTCGGAAAATAAATATAAAATTTACAAAAGCTTTCCAATAGCCGTACAACTTTCGGGGAACTATAGATTTTTATATATATATATATATATATATATATATATATATATATATATATATATATATATATATATATATATATATATATATATATATATATACATATATGTATATATGTACATATATATGTATGTATGTATAGATATATGTATATATTTGTATATGTATATATATACGTATGCATATATACGTATGTGTGCGTATATACATATGTATACATACGTACACGTACATATATATATATATATTTATGTATATAGATATGTATATACATATATATGTACACATATGTATGTACATATATATATATATATATACATACATATATATATACGAATATACATATGTACATATATGTATGTATATATATATATATATACACATGTACACATATATACATACATGTACACACATGAAAACACACACACGTATACACATATATATATATATATATATATATATATATATATATATATATATATATATATATATATATATTTTTTTTACAAAGTATTTCTGGTATTAAAACCTATTTTACACTTTTATAATCCCTTTTACCTCAGTTTCTGGGTTAACTATTTGCCTATAGCTGGGACCCTAACAGGTGCTACCACCCCGGGTCAGGGTGGACCTGAGAACATCAGCAATTAAGAGGAGGTTCAATACTCCTGATCAGAGGCCTTGCTGTTGGACGTAGTTTATCGTCTTACTCTGGACGTGGATGTAGTTTATTGTCATACCCAGGACACCCTATCAATAATAATTTCCCAAACTAAGTTGTTAATGAAGAAATGAGTTTGGGGTTTAAAGAAATTTTCAAAAATAATAAATATAAATGTCTGGTTTTTTAGACTAATACAAACTAAGCTATGTTTTTTCCTGTATATATGTATCAGCAATAAAAACAATAGGAGATAAAATTATTTTTAAAATACCATCCAATATTTGCTTTAGATATACTAAGTAGGCCACAAAGAATCAAATTTAAGTTTTGTTTCAGAGAAAAATGTTTTGTTTATGTACATAATGGGTTGAAGATCTTTTGACCTTAAAACAAACTTTCTAACATTTGTCACTTGTTCCAAATAAATAAAAAATATGGTTGAAAAAGAAACAGACTAAAAGCTTACAATAAACTGACTCCTCTACCTTTGGTGCTGTTCACATCTGTCTGTTCCTATTTATTTTAGTTTGTCTGTATTTCTGCCCGTACCTAGCTATTCAAACTGTCTGTGTATCTCTCTATTCCTATCTATTCATGTCTATCTCTTTCAGTCTATTTCTCTATTCATATCTGTCTATCTCTCTAGTTCTATTCCTATCTATTCAAGTACTTTTTATAATTGAGCTGTTAACTTTCCACACTACCAAAAGCATAAGGTTTGGAAGGAAACTCCCATCAGTACTAGAAAGAGCAATAACAGTGGACTTGAAAAGTGTAATTTAATGAAAAACTGTTTTCAGGAAAAGATTTTATAAATTTCAATTAACGGTCATGTTAAATGTTTGCTCAATGAATGTTAAATAGTTTCTGTATGGAAACGACTAATTTCACTATTGTGTTTTGTTCATATTCCACTTGCTCTATTCTTACAATATTCACATCTATTAATTTCAATTTATTCATATCTATCTGTCCATGTTCAGGTACCATTTATCCTTGCTTAGAATATAGCAGCCACATATGGTCTAGTGCTTCTGCTATTTACCTTGAGCTTCTTGATAAAATCCAATGAACAATCAGCAATATTATTGGTCCTGATCTTGCATCTCAGCTTCAGTCACTTTCCCACCTCTATGTCTTTTCTATAAATATTTTCATAGCAATTGTTTAGATGAGCTTTTCATTATGGTAACTAGACTTTTTTTTTTATTTTTTATTTAAGCGCAGTACTGGGCTGGCATTGAAATCTCATCAATTTACAGCTGAGCTGGCAAGATGTAGCGATAAATTCCATGCTACGTTTTTTTCTCGCACTTCTCACTTGTGGAACTCCCTTCTGGCTCCATGCTTTCCAGACAACTTTAATCTGCAAAGATTTAAATGCAATGTCAGTTGCTATCTACTGTTCTGATTACTCTTTCCTTTTCCCGCTCATTAGTAATGTTTCTGTTCCTAATTCTTCTACACCCTGTAAGCCCTTGTGTCTTAGTCGCTTTACTGCCTTGCATGGGGTGATACTGATTTAAAAAAACAATCAAAAACTCAGCCTATTCATCTTTATTGCCTTGCATGTAGGTCATCTATGTTTTAACTGATCAGCATTTGTAATCAACTTTTCTTGATAGGGAAGTACAAATTTTGAACCACATTTTAAATGAATTTTCTTTTGTAATGTTATGATTTATAAAATTAAAAAAATGTCTTCTGTTTTGGTATCACTGCAGTTCTTCCCTCTGATCTACAATTCAAAATGACTGACCTGCAATCCAACAAAATGCATCAAATGCATGCATCAAATTTGAAAATGTCTTCTCACATAAATATGTTGTACCGAATTCTGAAATGAATTGTTAGACAAAAGCTTTTAAAGGAGAATATTGTTTTTCTGAAAGGCATTTGTAAAAGTTGGTTAACTTTTCCACTTTTGTCTTTCAACATCTCATTGAATTTCATGTCAAGCACCTGTAACTGTAGCATAATAATAGCATATTCCATATGACCTGCAGATTTGATGAAATGTCAATGTGGGCTGGATTTGGTCTGCAAGCCATAGTTTGCTAACCAATGAGCTAGATCATAATTTCAAACTTAATCAAGTGTGGAGGATGGAAGTAAATAAAATACAAATAGTCATTTAAAAAAATGTTTTCACTTCAAATTGTGCAAAGCAAAAATTTTTTTTTTTTTATTGAGTAGCTAAGAAATTAATGAACTGTGTAATCTATTATTGGCTAAATTTATTTTGTCAGATACACATTCAACAATATCATTAAATATTACAAAAAATATATTTTACAAGCATATTTACAAGCTGCAGACTTAGCAATTGATTCAATATACTATGACCACTTCATGTCAGCTAAAAAACACAGGGAAGCTAGGATAGACTGGTGGGGAAAATGACTATTGAAGCAGAGATGCCAGGTCAGGATAAATAACATTGCAAATAAAAAAATTTCAAAGAGACAGTAGATGATGATTGTATTGATATACATTTTCTTATTTGGGGAACAGAATTTGACTAACAAAAATGTCTGCTGAAACCAGTTTATGTATCTTTAAGCAATGGCTCTTTTACCATAGCAGATATTTACGCTATTTACATGCAGACTATTGTCTTCATCTTTCTTGGTGATAACAACAAGAAAGATGAGGACAATAGTCCAGAAAATTCTGGCTTCCAGAGAAAGATGGATGTATTTATTGATAAACATAAACTGGCCAACTGTTTTGCATATCTCGATTATGTTAAAATTTGTGGTAACAATATAGACAGGCACAACAAAAATTTACACTTTTACCTTGAAGTTGGTAAGGCTGATAACTTAACATTCAATAAAGATAAATGTCTTTTCAGTTTCATCAATAAACCTTTTGGGTTACCATATTTTACATTGGCTGCTGAGTCCAGATCCTGAATGTCTATGACCCCCTTTTTGATTGGTTTGTTCTTACTGATAAGAGGTTTTTGAAGTGGGTTGTGATCGTGTTTGCATATTATGTGAAATGGATATCTAAACTTCCTGTATAAAAATTTATATAAATATTTAAATAAATATTATAAAATAAAACTATAAATAAAATATATTATAAAATAAAACTTGTGAATTCTGTGAACTAATTTCCACTCATGTATTCTGAAATACAATTGTTTGAAATGCTAAGAAAGTAAAAATAGCCCAAGCTATTGATGGGTATATTTCTTTTACAGTGGAAATTGATGCTTCGGATTTTGCAATTGCAGCAACTTTAAGTCGAACTGGAAAGCCTATTACCTTTCATTCCTATACATTGTAAACGGTTACATTCTTTTGTAGAAAAAGAAGCTCATATTAAAGTGAAATCTATAAATCATTGGAGACGTTTCCTACTCGGGAGGCATTTTATTCTTATTATGAACCAACATAGTGTTGCTTATATGCATGATAATGAAACTTCAAGCAAAATAAAGAATGACAAATATTTATTTCCCCACAGAGGTATGACATCCATTACAGGCCCAGAAAAGAGTACATTGTGGCAGACACATTCACATGAGTAAGTTGTGCAGTTTTTAGCTCAGAAGTTCCATACTCATTACATAGTGCCTTGTGTCATCATGACATAATGAGATTGCATCATTTTGTCTGTTCTAGGAAACTGCCATATATTTTTTAATTTTTTCTTTTTTTTATTATTTGAGTTCACCCCAAGCAAACAAAGTTTCTTCATTGTATTGTGTTAGACAATTTTTCTCTCCTGAATCTATCTTACATATTTATAAGTCTACCATTCGTCCATGCTTTGAATATTGCTGTCACATGTGGTCTGATGGCACTGTTGTATATTTAGTGTAAAACATCTGATAACATTTTTTCATCTCCTACTTGAAGTGAAAGGTATTGTAGGAAATTCAGTTGTCCATGTTTTTTTTTTATTTTCAAATTATGAATGTCCGAATTCCAAACAATAATAAAATAAAAATAAAGAAAACATGGTTATGCTTGTTAAATAAATCCTTTTTTTAATGGAGTTCACCCCAAGCAAGGCATTAAAGCCACTAAGACACAAGGGATTACAGGGTGTGGAAGAATTAGAAAACAGAAACGTTACTAAGGAGCGAGAACAAAAGAAGAGTAATCAAGAGGACAGTAGATAGCGATTGACATTGCATTCAATTTTTTGCAGATCAAATTTGGTTGGAAAGCATGGAGTGAAAAGTGCGAGAAAAGAAACTGTTAGCATAGAATTTATGGTTACATCTAGATAACTCAACTGTAAATTGAGGGGACAGTGTTGCCAGTCTAATACTGCACTTCAATTCAAAAATTCTAGGTACCATAATGAAGAGCTTATCTGAACAATTGCTATGAAAGTATTTATAGAAAAGGCACAGGGAGGCAATATTATGGCATTGGGAAAGTTACTGAAGCTGAGATGCCATATCAGGACTAATAATATTGCTGATTCTTCTTTGGATTTTATCAAGGAGTTATATATATATATATATATATATATATATATATATCTTTAAACATGATTTTTAGTGGGTACTCTTCTTTTTTTGTAGATTAAAGTTGACTGGAAAGCATGGCATCGGAAAGGAATTCCACAGGCAAGACAATAAAGCCACTAAGACACAAGGGGTTACAGGGTGTGAAAAAATTAGGAACAGAAACATTAATTATGAATAGGAAGAGGAAAGAGTAATCAGGAGGACAGTAGATAACGATTGGCATTACATTTAAATATTTGCAGATTAAAGTTGGCTGGAAAGCAGTGAACCAGCAGGGAGTTTCACAAATGAGATGTGCAAGAAAAGAAACTGTTAGCATAGAATTTATGGTTACATCTTGCCAGCTCAACTGTAACTTGATGTGATCTTGACGCCAGTCTAGTGCTGTGCTTAAATGATTCTTCTTTGGATCTTATCAAGAGCTCAAGGTAATGTGATAACAATATTCTAAGCATGGATGATTGGTAGACTTATAGATATGTCAGATAGATTCTGGAGAGAAAAATTGTCTTGCCCAACATAGTGAATGAACATTTTTAGCAGCTGACCAAGCAATGGATTCAATATAACATTTCCACTTCATTTCAGCAGTGAATCCATGTTTATTTTTTTAAAGAAAAACCTTTTTATTTTATGAATGAAGATTACAATAGGAAGTAGAAAGCTTTTTTTTTTTTTTTAAAAAAAAAAAAAAAAAAAATATATACAGTATATTTCGAATATCTGTACTTTGATTTTCCGGACTTTTGTTATCCGGATGTGAAAAGAAAAACAATTTTAAATAATTCAAACATTTTTCAATTATCCATTTAAACATACAACATGAACATCACCTAAATGTTCCACTGACTGGCCAGTGATTACCTCATGTTACATTCTGTTTCTTCATCTCATTGCTGAGAAAGGACCTGCTGCATGTTCACAAGATGAAAAACAAAAAACAGATGGAGAAATAAGAATGAGAACACTGTTTCCCATATTATATGCAGATGTTTTATTCAGGGCTTTGCCTGCTCATCTGGGTGAGTATGTATGTAACACTTGGGACAAAATTCTGCTATGTGGATCTCACAGATCAGCTTTGCCCTTTACCTACTCCTCATCCCCCTACATACCCCAACATGGAAGTGGCAATATGTATGTGTGGCAATGGAACCAAGTCACAACCAAGTTCATCTCTGGCCAAGGGCAAACCAAAACTGCAAAACACCCTCTGGTCCCAAGCATGGCTGTTAATATAGACCAGCAACTGGATACACTCTATGTCTAGTTTTGTTGTCGCTTGATCTCTGAAATGACCCATCTACTCCTCTGTTCCCCATTAGTCAAAGTGGATGCCATTTAGAAAATTTCAATGAACAATTTGCTAGCCGCAGAACAGAAACACTTGCAATCAAGATAAAATTTACATCTTCCCCTTTTACGTGGGTGTTCATAGCATCACCATCTGAACTAAACAAATTCTCATATTTCTTCTCAGACAAGCATTTTGAAAATATGGAAAACCATGCTCAATCGGTTCAGTAAATTTTTGTTAATTTCCTGGGTTTTCGTACACAGAACATACATATGAATTATCACAGGTTGGTCACAACAGAGATTAAGGCTCTCAGATGTGTGTGTGTGTGTGTGATACATGTGATCAAATGGCAAATGGAATGTCATTTTGATGTACCAGCATAAAGCAAAGTAATTTAATTCCTGAACCTTGAACTAACTTTGGCTGCATAGCATGTGTTACATATTATTGCCAAATTACACACTGACATTAACATGTTCTGACAACTCATTTTGTGGTTTTACTTTTCAACATGTTACGTTTTGTTATACTTTGTGATCATGTGGGTTGAATTTGAAACATTTTCCTAAAAAAAAAAAAAAAATGGACAGAATTATGAAGAAAGCGTTTGGAAATATTTTGGGATGATATAAACGTTAAATTTCTTTCGATAATTTAGATAATTATCTGGATTGATTGATTTCTTTTTTATGACTTATCAACACTTTGCAGGTTATTTAAAGCCAGACGATATATTTTAGATAGAAGTCTTAATAATTAACCCATAACTGGGGAGAGAAAAGGTGGATTCACACCTTTCCCAAAGGTATTTGCCTGTAAGTGAATATAATCAACCCAACTAGAATTGGAAATCAGCTCTCTGATTAACAATTCTAAGCCATTATACCACTTGGTATTTCCAAGTGGTCACCCATCTAGATACTGAACAGGCTAAACATTGCTTAACTTTGGTGATCTTATGAGAACCTGTGTTTCAATGTGATATGGCAGTAATTATTCGCAATTTTGATTTATCTGAACATACCTTTGCAATCCCAGTCCCAAGATTCCTGGATAATATAATATA
>CAHIKZ030000287.1:2440000-2492500 GCA_903632075.3 Acanthosepion pharaonis
ATTTTTATCTTCCGTCTTCTTAATTTCTGTTCTTTTATCATTCTCTCTCCTTAATAATGATTTTTCTCATGGACTTTCATACTCAATAACCATCTTAATGGCTTTGTTGCCTTACTGGGAGGATTATTAAAAACAAAGAGAAATCCCATTTTCAGAGTTCTTAGAAATTTTTATTCAACATCCTTATTTTAGAAATATGCAACAAGAGAGAGCATCATGCTGGTGATCACAAGGTCAGGTCTTTACTGTATTTTAATCCAGTGTATTTCAGTTTGTGTGGCAAATAGGCTGAGTTAAACAACACATACGCAAAATATAGATTAGGTTGAATCATAAGTAATTCCCGCCTTTTTCTTTATCAACTTTTTTCTTCAAAAGAATAAACTACAATTACATTTTATTCATTTATATATTCACCATTATTTGCAATGACACGTTGTCACTTATCAGGCAGCTATTTGATACCTTTTGAGAAAGTTCCACAGGTTTCTATATGATAAAGCTTTCAACAAATTCTTCAATCTGGTTTTCATTTTAGAAAGTTTTTTTTCTATCAAAGCATTTTGCAACAATCAAAAAAAAGGTAATAATTGGTTGGTACAAGGCCAAATGAATTTGGTTAGATCAGACCAATCAAATCTCCAAAATTTGGTGGGTGGGGGTAGATCAGATCAATCAAATCTTCAAAATTTTTCCTGTGTCATTCTTGCTATATGCAGTCTTGCCTTGTTATGAAGGAGAACAACCTTTTTTCTTTATTACACTATGAACACCATCACCATTGTGTGACACTATGAGTTGGATATATGCGCACGCGTGTGTGTGTGCCCGCACATCTGTGTGTGTGTGTATATATACTCCCACACATCTGTGTGTGCGTGCGCGCGCACACATATGTGCGAGAAGATTAGTTAGATTTGACCTGGGTATCAAACTTCAAGACCCAATGACTAGATTAGGAATCTAGATAAAAATA
Organism: Acanthosepion pharaonis; assembly: GCA_903632075.3. NCBI lineage: Eukaryota > Metazoa > Mollusca > Cephalopoda > Sepiida > Sepiidae > Acanthosepion > Acanthosepion pharaonis. The sequence goes on from CAHIKZ030000287.1 coordinate 2,440,977, forward strand.
TGTTTTGGACATATGGCCAAAAGGGTAGATAAGTGTTAAGTACTTGTCAAAATATGAAGATAGTTAAAAGACCGGCTCTGGTCAAAACTTAAAAGGGTCTGAATTTAATGTCCCTGAATCGGAGTCAGCTAGGCTAAGAAATATTTTTATGTCCACTTTCTTCAAAGGGAGAAATGGTCATGAAAAAGTTATGGGTTTATTCGTGGGTGTCCCTTGCCCGGAAATGATGAAAGAGGACTCTGCATATATACGGGAGCACTTTGGGTTTCACCAGAGAGAGACTTAGTTTAGGTTCGAGGAAGATTGATTCAGGCCGGATCAAGTAACAACGAAGAGCAACACATTAGCAGCCGGACATTGTTAGTTAAGATATATTTTTTTTGCCAGCCGAGAATCAGCCCAGAGTTAATTATCACAAAAGGTCACACGCCCTCCCTCCTCTTTTCGTCCTACCCAAGTTTGTAGTTGTGTTTTTCTTTTGCCTGTGAGCCTGCTTCTGCGCTCGATAGTGGAAGACAGAAATTCTACGACGTGGGGTCTATATCTTTTGTGCAACGAAGTTGCAGAGGTGGCATAATTTCACAATTGTGCAAAAACTAAGGTATCTCTAGTATACACCAAATTTATTCTTAACTGCCATATATGATTAGTAGTCAGGATGATAAATTTGTCATTACAACTGGTTCTGAAAAACAGAAATTAAGTATGCTAATATTAGCTGTTTCCTTATAAGGAAACTTTCAGCATTCATTGACCGAGTAGTTAGCGTTACTTATGATTGAAATCTATAAAATCTTTTTCTCAATTACATTTTATTCACTTATTAGCAGCCATGCCCAGCTGTTCAAACAGAAAACGTGTTCAATTAGAATGGAGCAAAAGCATCTTCTTCAATTACTTTAAAGCACTTTCATTAAAAAGCATTTTGAATTAATGCAGTTACTGATATAACAGAAGTAGCCGGTATTTATTCAATCGAAGTTAGCTGAGGACATGAAGGGGTAAAACAGGCAACATGAAGACTCACATTAAACCACAATTATTTTGGAGTTTTTGAAATTCAATTTGTCAGTGTGCTACCAGGGATGTAAAAGAGGATACATTTATAAAGCAATTGTTAATTTCATGAAAACTGGTTGAAAGATCATTGAAAAATAAGAAAGAAACCAGTAAAAATTGCCATTTTTTGCAATTTATGTGGATTTTCACTATATGGGTTGACTCAATTATCAAGTTAAATGTTTGTTAAAGAATCAACGTATTGTTGGCTACAATTGAGTGAAGTTTGTATTAGATTGCTTGAAAATTGAGGGTGTTTTTAGTTTAAAATTTGTGTTGAAATCAAAGGAAAAAAGTTGAATTTATCAATATTTGATCAGCTTTATTGATTATTGATTTTTTAAAAATTATCAATTTTTTTATGCTAAGAACCTATCTCTTAAATATGTATGTGGCAAGTTTGGTCAAAATTGGTTGGATGGATCTCGAGTGAAAAGGTATCACACAGACATCCTCTGTTTTATATATATATATATATATATATATAAGGAATATATAAGTGAACATCAACGCTTAGAGGCGACAGTCTGTTTCATGCTATATGCAATCGCCAGCCACGTGTGCTGTTATTTTTCTCGGCTATTTATATATGTACGAGTCAGTGGTGCATTGTGGGTAGTCTATTTTGGTGGTTATTTTACCGGAAGTTGTTTATTTATTTATTTGGGTTAAATTATTTTGCTTGTTTTTTTTTATTTATTTATTTTTTTTGTTTTTTTTTGTTTCTAATCTTATATATTTATTTATTTAATTTTTAATCGGTGTTTTTATTAATGTAGTAAAAATTTGTTTATATCACTTATTTAATAGTTTTGTTTTGGTTTGAGAATTTAATTAAAGCTATTTGTTCTGTTTTGGGGTTGATTGTTGTAGTTTATTCTAACTATTATTTTGGCGGGAACAGTTTTTAATTTGGGTTTATTTGGGTTGATTATCTTTATTTGTTTTTCTAACGGTAACTTTATCGGGATTGGTTTGTTTATTTATTTGGATGAATTTAGGTCAATTTATTTTACTTGGTATTATTTATTTGTATATTTTCTCTTTTCGATTTTTGTGTAATGTATAATTTTTTTTTTATCGTTATATAACAGTTATAGCTATTTTTTTTCGATTTTTTGGTTTGATTTTTTAGTCTAATATTTTGGTCATAATGGTTTGCTAATTTGTTTATTATTTACTTTATTTGGGTTCGTTGTTTTTTGTTATTATTATTATTATTATTCTATTTCGTATATTCTAACAGTTGTGATTTGGTAATTTGTTTGGGTTAATTTAGCTTATTTTATTGTTATTTTGTTTATTTGTTTATTTATTTATTTTTATTTTATTTTTTCCATTTTGATTTTTAAGTAACGTAGTAAAAATTTGTTTTCATGCCTGCATTTTGAGATGAGCTCGGATCTTTTATTTAATAATTTATTTTGGTCTGGGAAAGTAATGATAGCTATTTTTTCCTCCAAGCAAAGTTTGCAAGTTTTTGATTTGTTGCTGTAGGCTGATGATCTTTTCCTTATTTTCCAAGATATTTTTGGTGTGATGTGCATTTTGTTTTTAATTTCCCAGATATACTTAGAAAGCATTGTACTGTTCGCATATTTACTATTTGTGAAAGATGTTTTGTGTGTATAATTTCTTTGTTTCCAGGGTCCTTCAGTTACTCCTATGTATACTTTTTCTTCATTATCTGGTGATTTTATTGTGGCTTGGTATATTACGTTGTTTTGTAAACAATTACCGTTTAAGGGACATTTGTTCTTTATTCTGCAGTTGTACGTGGGTTTAATTTGTTTGTGTGATTTGTTGATAATTTTCCTGTTGTGCTTTTTTATTATTTGTGCCATGTTCTCGATGCAACTGTAGCTGATTTTTACTGTGTTTTTGTTGAATATTTTGTGTAGGGGGCTTGATTATGGGAAGTGTTTGTGCAAGAGTTTGAAGAATATTTTTCCTACATTTGTTTTTATGTTTTTGCTGTTGAACCATATGATATTTCTTCTCCTGTTGGTCTTTTTTGTGTTCTGCGGTGAGTATGTGATTGGAATCCGCTATCTTTTAGGGGTGTTTCATAGTCTTTCTTAGCTTTGTTAAATATGGATTCATTGGAGGAATTGTTGGAAAGCCTGTGGTTAATTGATTTTGGTATCTGTTTGATTATAGAAGGCGGGTGGTTGGAAGATGTGTGTATATAGAGTGGTTTATCATTGGTTTTTCTATATGGTTTATATGTGCCTTTTCTTAGGTTGAAGGTAACATCTAGGAAATCTACTTCGTTTAGGTTAGTTTTTATATCTATGTCGAATCCATTATTTTTAAAAATCTTTATTATTGCTTTTCTAGTTTTGTCTGTGTTTTGTTTGTTACAGTTTCTTAAGATTATGAGACCATCGTCCCTGTAGAGTCCTGTGTCATTTCTATCTATTATTTTTCTCAGTTTGTGTAGTAAGTAAATACCTATGATTTCACATGGCTCTGCACTGTCAAAGCTTCCCATTGTAGTGTCAAATATCCCATCTTTCTTTATCCATGCTTCTTCATTGTGGAATAATAATGATTTCTGGGAGTGCTTAATGATGTCGATTTCGCTTTTTTTATTATTATTTGTTCCTGAGCTAAGTTGATGGCCTTATCTAACATGCGTTCTGTTATGGATGGGTAAAAATTTTTTATGTCTAATTGTAGGAATTGTAGAAATAAAACAAGCAAAATAATTCTTTAAATAAATAAATAAATGACTTCAGGTAAAATAACTTTTAAAATAGACTACCCACAATGCACCACTGTACGTATATATATAAATAGTTGAGAAAAAATAACAGCACATTGGCCTGATGATTGCATATAGCATGAAACAGACTGTCGCCTCTAAGTGTTAACTTCTATGTTCACTTTTATATTTACACATGCTCTATCTCTGATATCGAGCACTTTATCCCATAAATATAGCACATCTTAAGACTATATTTCTCTTTATATATATATATATATATATATATTCAACATTATTTGCAATGACTTTGTTGCCATTTACCAGGCAGCTTGGTGGTACAAGGTCAGGTGAACATGGTGGGTGAGGGTCACGTGAATATCGTGGGTAAGGTAGAACAGACCAACCAAGTTCCAAAATTTTTCCCTGTGTTATTCTTGCTGGATGATGGTTTGTATTACAAAAGAGAACATTTCTCCCTCTTGATGAGTGCAAGGTGCTTTTAAGCCAAACATTTATTGACATGTTGCAGCTTCTGGATGCACAAATGTGCATTTAGTGGTTCATTATGTTTAAATAGTTCTTAATGAACAATACACAAACAATCCCACCTGTTATATATTTACAGAATTGTTTGTTAGAGTGATACATTTGTTATTACAATTGGTTTGCCAAAACGGAAATTACTTATGAATCAACTTTATATATATATATTGGTCTGGTTTAAATCCTGACTTGAGGCTTTCAGACATCTAGTTGCACTGAAGAGCTGTGATACAGCAAAACAGTAGTCTGTGAATGACATACTTTATATATATATATATATATATATATATATATATATATATATATATATATATATATATTTAAACATTATAACATCACTACAAAAATGGCCATTTGTTTCAACACTTTTAGTGTCTTGTCAATTGATGGTGTTGCAAGTAAAATAAAGAGTTCAAAAAGTTTATTTTACTTGCAACACCATCACTTGATAAGACACCCGAAATGTTGAAACAAAATGGCCATTTTTGTAGTGATGTTATAACATACATATGTCATAATTTTTAAACAAATATTATTTGCTCTACCCTGTATTGAGCACTCACTTTTTTTTTAAAATAGTGTTTTTTGGTTACTGGAAGTTTATTCCATCTACACCAACCATGTATTCAGATATATATATATATATATATATATATATATTTTAAGACATTTTTATGTTTAACATTCTTTTTATAGATACAAATATTTAAGTAAATGCACTGTTTACAATAAACAACATTTACTGGCTTGAATGTCCGATAAATTTTCACATAAAATATTCGTCCTCCGACAGGATTCGAACCTGTATCCTATACGGAACCATCATTTAGCTTGACGTGCATTTACCGATTTGGCCACGAAGGAGCATTCAGTTAGCAAGGTCGATTTTACTGCTTTTAAACTTCAATCTTCCATGAATCTCTCACATACATTCATATCTGCACATGGCGTGTCAAATGTAAACAAATGACATCACACATTATGAAATGGACAATGTCTGACAATTATTTTAAGACATTTTTATGTTTATACATTTTTTTATAGATACAAATATTTAAGTAAATGCTCTGTTTATAATATATATATATATATATATGTATGTATATATATATTTTGTGTATATTTTAGCAGCATGTTTTCATTGAGAGATGTTTCATTGAATAACTTAGACAAGTTTGGTCTTCTTATCTTCAATTGGATCCTTTCATATTTATCGACATGGTCATTATTAAAGGAAGAGAGAAAATTACTGTTTTGTTACATATTATTTTACATTCAACATAGCACAATGTTATCATCAGGGTGTTCTTTTATTTCGAGACAAATACTGTAGTGTTCATCATTTTCAAAGACAAAATTGCTGTGTTCATCTGAAAGTTAAAATTTTTTTACTTGTGAAGTCAAGAACGCTGAGTGGAGTACTGTAATTGGCTTGATTAATGCTTCAGGGGAGGTAACTAAGTAGGGTGTTGTTGAGAGTTTTTTTTTTTTAGGAAATACATATTAAAATATTAGTACAAACCTCGATACTGTAAACATTTTAAAACATTTGTATAGCATTCATAATTTTAAGGTTTGGATTCAATTTTTTAATATACATAGCTTCAAGAATTTGTTTATGCTTATATTCATGAAAAAGTATAGATGTATTTTCAACAATGATTTTTCTGAATAGTATGTTGTTGTAAATGTTTAGAAATGTTGGACACATGATTCAAATAAATACACAGCTGCAAAGACAACACTATACTTAGTTACCTCCCCTGAAGTGTTAATCTTAAATAAAATAATATGTATCAACATAGTAATTTTCTCTTTTTCATTAATAATGACACCAAAAAGTTTATCTGTGAATATGAAAGGAATCAAATGGAAAAAAGTAGATAAAATTTATCTAAACTATTCAATGAAACATGTCTGCCTCTTTCTCTCTCTCTATATATATACATATATATATGTTTAAAAAAGACATTTACATACATTTAAAGGTAAAGGGGTGTTTGGCAATCCATATGGATAATTCCAGGGAGGATATAATCCAGAGAGCTTAATGTAAAAACAGAGCAAATATCACCAAGGACCCTTAAAGTTGTCTGTTTCTTAATATAGTCATAATATATATATATATATATATATATATATATATATAGGGGGGAAATAAATATTCGTACACTTGAAAAATTGTATTTTTATAAATGTAAAATCCTTAAATAAAACAAATCTTGGCACATTTTATGTATAAAGACACATACTATTAAAAAATAATAATAAACTTAATTCTTATTCTAGCAGAAATTAATGCATTTTTTAATTCTAACTGGTGAAAAATGTATTCGTACAAATCAATTATTAGAATAAAATAATCAATTAATTATGAAAAAAGTATATTCTAGAATGTTCCAGTAATGTTATCAGTAATTATAGTTAACGCTATTAGCCATTATCAGAGCATTGTGCAATTTCTAGTTTTTACAAGAAGGTTCTAATAATGCCTAAAGGTAAAGAATTGACTATTTCACAAAAACAACACATTTTGTCTCTTTGGAAAGATGGGAACAGTTACAGAATGATTTCTAACAACCTGAATATTCCTTTTACTACAATTGCTTTGTTCATTGCAAGGTTTAAAACTCCTAACAGCGTTGAAAACCAAAGATGAACAGGTGCTCCAAGGTAGATTTCTCTAAGATCAGCATGGATATTAGGATACCAGATCCAACAAAATCCACAGGTTACCCGAGAAGAGCTGCAGGAACATCTGCGTGCATTAGGGATTAAAGTAACCAAGCATACAATAAGTAATGAACTACACAAAACAGTCTGAAATCACGCATCCCAAGGAAAACTCCACTCCTCTTGAAACGACACAGAGATGCTAGGCTAAAATTCATTAGAGAGTATAAGGATAAAGAATATTCATTTTGGGAAAAAGGACTATAGACAGATGAAACTAAAATAGAGTTTTTTGGTCATAATTATCGAAATCATGTGTGGAGGAAGGATGGTGAAGCCTACTTACCAAAGAACACGTTGCCAACTGTAAAGTTTGGTGGTGGCAGTATCATGATCTGGGGCTGTTTTTTCTGCAAAAGGTGTTGGCAGAATATCAATAATAGATGGCAAGATGAATGCCAAAAGATATCAGAACATCCTGCAAGACAATTTAATGCGTTCTGTTGAGAGACTTCGGCTACCTTCTAATTGGGTTTTCCAACTGGATAATGATCCTAAGCATACCGCTAGATCTACAAGGAAATGGTTAGGTGAAAGTAACGTAGATGTCTTGCAATGGCCAACTCAGTCCCCAGACTTGAACCCAATTGAGAATTTATGGCGATATTTGAAAATTCAAATTGGGAAAAGAGCACCAACAAATATCAAGAATTTGAAGACAATATGCCAAGAAGAATGGGACAAGATACCACTCAATGTGTGCAAATCATTAGTTGAGACGTTGAACTCAATGAAGGATATTCCACAAAGTATTAAATTAAGTTAATATGCTTTTTTTGTTTTGTACGAATACTTTTTTCATCAGTTAAAATGAAAAAAATGCATTAATTTCTGTTAGAATAAGAATTAAGTTTATTACTATTTTTTAATAAAATGTATCTTTACACATAAAATGTATCAAAATTTGTTTTAGTTAAGGCTTTTACATTTATAAAAATACAATTTTTCATGTGTACGAATATTTATTTCCGCCCACTGTATATATATTAAAGACATATTATTTATATATATATATATATATTTATTTAAAAAAGACATAAATACAGACACACATATATATGTATGCATATTGAATACAGACATACACACACATATATTAAACATATATTTTATAAATATATTAAATACATATTTAATATATATCAAGGCCAAGTCAAGATCAATAGTTTTGATTATACTGCTGTTGGGTTTCCAGTGACTGTGGTAGACAGAAGACAGCTAGTTCTCACTCCTTCTTTCCAAGCATCCCTGTCAAGCTGGCTAATGTGGGCAAGGTCGCAATCTCGCACATCTCTCCCAATGCAGTCCTTCCATGTTTTTCTAAGTCTACCTCAAACTCTGTGACCAGGAAACGTGAACTTTGAGACAGTTCTGATGCATGATGAAGCTCGTTGGATGTAACCAAACCATATAAGACAATGTGTGCGCAGCACTGATTTAAATATATATATTAAATACATATTTAATATACATATATCAAATATATACATACATACATATATATTAAATACATACATACATACATATATATTAAAAAACATACATACATACATATATTAAATACATACATATATATATATTAAATACATATATATATATATAAATACATACATATATATATTAAATACATACATACATACATACATTAAATACATACATATATATATATTAAATACATACATACATACATACATACATACATATATATTAAATACATACATACATACATACATATTAAATACATACATATATATATATATACAATTAAATGCATTAGTTGCTCATCATAACAAAACTGATCACAATTTTGATTTAAAAAATGCTATTCTAATAAAGAGAAAACAATTTACTAACATGAAAATGTTTAGAAAGTGCTTTAATTGCCAGATCATCCACATTAAATTTGCATCCAGGTTCTTACAACGTTTCACAATTCTTGGTAGAATTTCTATTATCACAATGTGGGGTGGGTGGGTATTTAATAACAAAAGTGACGGAAACAAAGTAAAAAAAAAAAGAATCTAAATGAAATCAGCTACCCAAAACACATAAAAAAAAATAATATTTAAAAATTTTAAGTTCTCAGTGTCTCTCGTTTCATGTCCATGTGTAGTCACATCAGTGTAAATATAAACTTGGTCTGATGAAGTCCCAAAGGACGAAACATGTCACACAAAAACCTTTTCAACTTTCTCATGCATATTTTCCCTAAAACTGTTCTTGATATATAAAAAATTTATGTATCGTTTCCCATATATATATAACTTTATTCCACGGTAGAGTTTGGCATCTGTGGGGTGTTAAGAATATTGCTATCAACAGGATCAACAACATCATCAGCATTTCCACTCGTCACAATTTGAGTATTTGAAACTGGCTCAAGCTGTTGTGTCTCTCCTGCCACATGAACAACAACTCCAGAGTCTTCAACTCGAACAACTGGGTTACCATTTTGTGAGGGTGCCTCTGGGACATCAAGAGGAAGACCTTCTGGCCGTGGGGCTTCTGGTTCTGTCTGTGCTGGGGATGGAGAAGTTGGTGGTGGGGGCAGCTGTGGTAGTGGAGGGAGGAGTGATGGCAGGGTGCTGCTGCCAGCTGCAAAATGGCGTCCGGATTGTTGTATCCTTTGTTGCTGATATGTGCCTGGCACGAGGCAGCTGAACTTGTTGTAGCGCTTGTGTCGGGCTAGGTTCCCATTCCGGGAGAATGCAAAGCCGCAGACATCACATTTGTACGGCCTCTCGCCAGTGTGCGTCATCTTGTGCACTTTGGCATGAGACTTTTGGCCAAACATGCGGCCGCAGATGTCGCAGCCAAATGGCTTTAGCCCGAGATGGGCACTTTTGTGGCGCTCAAGGTTGCCGTTTCGGGGGAATGTGCGCCCACAGAGCTGACACTGGTATTTGTGTAGGGCGGCTGCAGCTGCTGCTGCACTTATTAACCGCTTTTTGGATTTGGTAGGGTGCTGATAAGGAGACTGGTGGTGATGGTTGTGGCTGGTATGAAAATGTGAGTGTTGGGATGGTATCTTGGCAGTGTTGTTAACCAAACGTTTCCAGCAGGTTTCACAGTAGAGAGTACTTCCCTCTTGATCTCGACTGGGAACAAATGATTTACTACAAACAGTACATTTGTAACTCTGTTGTTGTTGTTGCTGTTGCTGTGTCTGTTGATGATGATGGTGATGATGATGATGATGATGGTGGTGGTTCTGGTGATGCGAGTTGTTTTGATGGTTGTGATGATCTGGCTTCGGCTTTTCAGCTGCACTGTAATGCGTCTTACTGTCCTCTTTGCAGTCAGACTCACTGTGGCCATTATGGTTGTACTGGTTTTCATTGGCAAAAACCTCCTGCCTTTGGTGAGTGCGCATATGTCGCGTTAAGTTCCCGTTCCGTGAGAAGCAGTAGCCGCACACGTGGCACTTGAACGTCTGCTCTCCAGTATGCGTGTTCCGGTGAACTTTTAAATGAGACCGTTGAGAGAAGGCTTTGGGGCAAAGGTCACAACTGAATGGTCGGTCCCCATCATGCGTTCTTCTGTGTCGGTCGAGGTTACCTTGGCGGGGAAATGTTTTGTGGCAAATTTCACAGCTAAAGCTCCTCGAACCTCCACTGTTAGATGATGAAGAAGAGGGGGCTGATACGTGGGGATTACTACTTGATCCTATGATACTTCCAGAGGTGGAAGGTATGGTGGACAAGCCGACCGAGGCAGCTGTTAATGAAGAATACATTCCTTGAGCTGTTAAAGGCATTGAATAGGAAGTAAGCATATAATTCATTATCACTTGCTCAAATGGAGCTTTTTTGTTTTTTTTAGTAATCCATGTAAACAAATAATGTCTATATTTTATATATTATGTATGTTATTTTATCTATGTATTATTCTATTAGAGTGATGTATATATTTATACTATTTTATCTCTCTGTTGAACCAGGACTTCCCAAAGCGTGTGTGTATATGTGTTGGGAGACACAGATATTTGAGGCAGGGATGTCATTGTATTAAAATCATTGTTGTTAATTGATTTATAGAGACATTCTTCATAATTTAAAGCTTATTTTCATCAAAAATCAAAAATGAGCCAATTTGTTTTCTTTTGTTTTTTTTTTTAGAGACAAATCTGTAATTTCTTTCATGCACAATATCAATCAAATTCTAAATGCAAGTTCTGTAAAAACAAGACAAGTTGAATTCAGACAAAATCCTGAGAGTAATTAATAAATAACGGTTGTATTGAATAATAAAATAAAAATGACTGATTTAATTGCCTCATGATTTCATATATATTTTTAGACTATTATCTTCAGCTTTGTTGCTTTTTTTTATTTTCGTTTTTTTCATTTATTATTTTTGTTTTTTGTCATTCATTATATTTTTTTTTCATTCATTATTTTTTAATTTTTTCATTCATTATTTTTTTTCATTCCTTATTTTTATATAATTCAATGCAGTTTATACATGAAGCACATATTACAGCATATCATCAACAAAATTCTAATAAATTGGTTATATGAACATACGGTGTAGAATCTATTTTGTAAATCTGCAAAAACTGGGATGCATTTTAATTGATTATTTGTTAATAATAATTACTTTAATATTTATTAATAATAAAATATAAATAGCCAGAGAATCTCAAATTAATATTAATTTATTTTGAATATATCTATATGATAGAATTTGTTGCATCACTAATTCTTTCTCTTTAATAATTCTAGCATTTTACAAAGTGATATTAATTTTTTTGCCATTTTTCTAAGTAAACAATTCTACATTTTTACAGATTGATATTTCCTTTAATTTTTTCTAATTTAATAATTCTATTTTGTTTGATAAAAGGATACTAATTCTTTTACTGTGTTTCTCAGCAAAGAATTCTATCTTTAGCGAATAAATTTACTATTCAAGAATTTCTTTCAAAATTCAATTATCTATTTTAAAAGATGAGAAAACAGATTTAATACTAAGTTGACTTAAACATATAAAGGTAAATTTATAATATTTTAAAGATTTCTTTCAAACTTGTAATGTTTTTAACATTTTTATTTATTTATTTAGGAAATCTCATTCTATCTTTTAAATACTTAAGACATTATTCTCATCTTTCTTTAGTGATATGTGTTCAATGGTTTTTTTTTTTTTTAATAATTTTCACATTTTGGTTAGCTAAATTTAAGTTTCAATTTCCAAGAAGACTTTTGTTGTTATTTCCTTTCATTATATTATATTCATTTAATACAGCTCCTTGTTAATATTTCAAGAAATTAATGTTTGGTTCATAATTTTTACTTGAGGAGTAGACAGTAAAATAAATTAAAAACATCTACAAAATTCAGTTTTGCCTTCAATTTAACTATTGCATTGTTGAATAATAATAATCTTCTATGGCACTTTTGGTAGGAAGCAACCACAGTAATCATACTTACATTTTTTTTTAGTTCTAAATTGTAGATTAAGTGAGGAGTAGATTAAATGTAGCTAAATCAAAATGGATTGTATTTTTGACCAATCAGAATTAAGGGTTTATGGTTGCTGTCAAATACTGCAAAAAAAAATTTAAAAAAGGATTTTTTAACACAAACTCTCTACTGATGTAAGTGGTCAAGAATTACAAAACAACTTTTGATCTGAAAAATAGCCAGTGACAAATAAACAGAGTTGTTTTAGTCCATGAAAAGTAAGTATTTATCTGCACATCCATGTCACAGAATGTAATACAAGATGGGAAGCCATTCTAAAACTGCTCAAGTACCATTTATTACCTCTAATTCAGAAAGGTGTTTGGAGTTGTTTTTTTGTTTTTATCTTTTAAAGAAATAATTGTTTTACTTGAATTTTATATTCAGGTAATAAAAATTATCGACTTACATATCTGTGTGTGTTGTCTCAAATCAGACTATCACTCTCCATTTGTTTCCCTTGGATCAGTGTGTAGTATCTGTACAACCTTTGAAAATTGTTACACACATGCAATATATAGTGATTGCTACTTCTTGGCAGAAAAAGGCTATCTCTTCAATTTTATATTGAGTAAGCATATAAATGACTCAAAAGGCTTGCTTGCTTCACTTCTGCAGGTTTTCCTGCATATATAGCAGAAAGCATGGTCTTTGAACTTTCATCTGACTCTTAAGACCTGCTGCTGACCCACATACTTTGTCACAAATACATTTCCTGTAAGTTGTTGTAGATGTAGTCTGCTTGGAATTGCTTACTGTCATGAGATCTTAAATGACCAGCAAGACTTGCTTGGATAAGAATACCTTACCACAGATGTTGCATAGATGCTCAGACTGAAAATATCTAGGACGGAGTTTACATTTTGTTTTCTAAGAGCCTGTTTCAATCAACCCTCTCTTCTTCAACACCTTACAACCATTGTTTGCCATTTTCCCCCATACAGACTAAAAACTGTGTGCCGTCTTAGAGTTTATCAGAGCCTTATTCACTTTATGCATCAGCATGAATATATGTATTGTATTTATATATGTAAATTATCACATATTTGTAAAGTATGTGATTGACAACAAGGGAGAAAAGTGTTTTCAGTCAACAATGTCCAGTGGAATTTGAAAGAATAGAGTTCAAAGTTGAAGTGACAAAATAGTGTAATGGTTGATGCTCAAGTTCAGGTCATCTAACATGGACGAACTTTAACTGCTTGTTCTATTTTTCTACCTTTTTTTTTTCTGGTTTTTGTTCCTTGTAAAAGTTAACATGTACATATCAAAGACAAATATCTTTCATCCTTTCCACTAATACAGTTGGTTTTAAGCTAAACATAATTCATGTTTTGATCATTTTTAATTAAGTGGCTGAATGGAATGAAAAAGCAGCCAATTTCATTTTTTTTTTAGAGACAAATCTGCAATCTCTTTCATGCACGTTTCAATCAAATTCTAAATGCAAGTTCTGTAAAAACAAGACAAGTGAAGTTGAATTCAAACAAAATCCTGAGAGGAATTAATAAATAACAGTTGTATTGAATAATAAAATAAAATTGACTGATTTGATTGTCTTTTTCACAATTTCATATATATTTTCAGGCTATTATCTTCATCTTTATTACTTTGATTTTTTTTTGAACACAGGCCAGTGTGTTCTTCATTCTTCCTCAGGTATGTTGAATTCTTCTTTTAATTTAGTTCTTCAAATTTTGTTAGAAAATGGATCAGAGGCTGAACAGCATAAGAATAAATAATAGTAACATCTGAAAAGTGTAATTCTGTTAACCAAGTGTTTTTTTTTCTTTTTTTTTTTTTTTTTTTTTTTAAAGATTTGTAGAAACTAACTGAGACAAAATCCCAAGGGATTTGTTTTTAAAAAAATTTAAACTGACCAATATCTGTAAACTGGAACAGCAGTCCAGGAAACATGGTTGAATATTATCAGCACACTTACTGATAAATTATAATAAGGAAGATGTAGTTTTTTTTTCCTTTTTGGTTTTAGTGATTATGAATCCAAATTTGATTCATGTAATATATGGCTTCATAAAGAATCAAGGCGATGAATGATTTTGTTTTCTCAGAAGTGATGGAACCTGGATCAAGTCTATGGAATCCGAGTCAATGAGTTCTTCTGGATTTAGGTTTATTTGGACTCTGAGAGTAACCAAGAAAGAAATCTGGCAATGATATTCAGTTCAATATTCACAAATTTGTACAGGGAATGGAAAATGAATGTACATGTCAGAAAAATGTGATTAATTAAAGAATTATTAACGTTTTGTAGAATTTGAGAAGACGATGAATTGTTGTGAGGAATGTAGACTTAGGTGGCGGCAGGGACATGAAGATTAGTTTTTGAGATAAAGAGAATGACATCGTCAGATCATTTCAGCTGGGGTAAAGCTTCAAGTCTGTGATGACGGCAGCATGCAGTGAGACGTCTGCAACAGGTACGGAATGCACTAGAAGGAACAATTCCCAAGAAAGATACAAGCAATGAACAAATATTTATTATAATAATAATGATAATTATAGTTGTTATCTAAACATGTTAAAATCATTAAGGAAAAAAAAAAATTTGAAAGGATGATTATATCCTTAAAGAGGAAATCTAATTTTTTTGTTTCTTTCAAACATTTAAAATTATCATACAGTCTTAGTCTAAACCAGAGCCACAGACTAATTTTGTTTTCACCATCATCCTGAGACCATCCCCAAAAACAAAGTAAATTTTATTAGACTTTAAGAATTCTGCTGAATGCATTTTTCTATTTAACGAAAATTTGTGTATTCCAACAATTCACAATCAAATAAGTTTTTAAAGACTTGATCAAAATATTTTTATTTACAATTATCTGTGTTATCATCTTTTAAATTTACAATTTTCTGTTATCTTTTAATTTCTTCCCTGTGTTTTCAATTTAGTTTATGATAAGCAGAAAACATAAATAAATGTTTGTTAAGGGTTCATTCAAGTTTTTTATCTAAATATAAAAATAATTTTCTTGCTTTGTTTATTAAAGCAAAATTACAATTAAATCTTCATGTCTGTCAATATTTCTGAGATGAAATATTGTAACTATTTACATTGTTCAGACTGTTGTCCTCATCTTTTTTGTTATACTCATGACGTTTTGGCTGTTGTATGCTCTGACCTTCTTCAGGTGATTTGAATTTCAAACTGAACCCTTTATTTTGTCTATATGGTGCAGTGTATAAAAGCATTGGTTGAAGTAATCCAGTGACTTGACCCAAAGAGTTGTGAGTTCAATACATGGCCACAGCAAAGGTGAACAAATACTTGGAAAGTTGAGTTACCGAAGAGAAATAACTGAAAACTGAAATTAGATATCCAGAAGAGGCATGGCACATGGAACTAGAACAAGGCCAGAGTGTACAACAGCTGAAACAAACATGAAGACAACAGTCTGAACAATGTAAATAGCGTAGTGTAAATAGCTCTTAATGCTTTTTCACATATAGAGATCAATAATACAAATGTGAAAATTTAAATCCTTTAACCATCATTTTTCATTTGGGTTTCATTCACCAATTTAAAATGAAGTGTTTTGTTTATTTTGTGGGTGTTTATTAAAAAGGTTAGTTATTAAAAGTCCGTAACTATTGGTAAGAAGTAAGTAAGAATGCTTTTTAAGAAATTAGTTGCTTTTAGAAGATAGTAAAATTTTAATGAAAAATTTTGTATTTTTCTGGCATTGATCCAAACCCCCTCCCCCCAACCACCAAATAACCAAATGTCCCAAACTAAATCTTTATCATCTTTGGAATGATGGAATGTCATTAATCTTGAGCCCTGGTTTAAAAACTGTAAATGTTAATATATATATGAGTTAAAGATCAAATGCAGATCAAATATGGATCAGAATCCGACAGGATGATAAGATAAAAAACAAATAGAAAGCTTATATTAATCTAGCATGTTTCACTTTTATTAAAGCTTCATCAGAGATTGAGAGAAAACAGACAAAAAGACAGAACTTTGGTATTTTCAATTTTGTTTGGGTCAATTCTCATTAGTCAGTCATGTATCATGTGCATTAAAACCATAGATAATTCTATATGTATGTAAGTTTGTAAAGATTCTTGTATGTCTAAGCGGGTATCAGATGATAATGTGTACTCGTAATTGTGCCTGTTAATAGGAGGAGTTCTATTTGTTCTTTATCTTATATATATATATATATATATATATATATATATAAAACATATTTTTGGAGTAGATGATAATGATTGTAATATTAACAGATCACATCAGAAGAAAAAATTACCAATTCAATAAATAAGCATTCTCTTGCTCTCATAATCCTGGGATAAATGAATTTACAGTGCAGAATAATAAGGCTCCACTTTTAATTTTAAAATTTAACTTAGAACCAAGCCAACCTCCTTGAACCCCCCCCCAAAAAAACCCCGTTTTTGAAAAGAAGTTTTTCTCTTGACACTATTTATGCTACACGCACTCAGTAATTTCTATTGTTTTAAAAAAATAATTTTAGAATTTTAATAAAACCACAACATATGAAACTAAATTTATACATTTTTCTTGCTAACTACCTCAGATCAATTCTTGTTTTAATTTTACAAAGGGGGTTCGGTTCGTTATTAATATGGTAATGATAATATTAGCTGTTTCCCAACAAGGAAACCTGTTGGCACTCATTGACCTAATATTGCTTTCAGTTGAAATTTATAAAATCTTTGTCTTAAAACAACTTTTCAGGAAAATAGGTTTCTCAAGTCCAGTAGCTGTTATTGCTCTTTCCAGTACTGATGGGTCTTCCTAACCTTTTATTTGAAATATTGTGGAATGTTAACATCTTGAATATATGTTTATCATAAAATTGATTACAGGACAACTGCCCCTTGCCTGCATAGAACAACTGCCCTCAGACAATGGAAAGGACAAATTTTTTTTAAAAAT
This sequence comes from Acanthosepion pharaonis, assembly GCA_903632075.3. Lineage (NCBI taxonomy): Eukaryota > Metazoa > Mollusca > Cephalopoda > Sepiida > Sepiidae > Acanthosepion > Acanthosepion pharaonis. Next base: position 2,458,420 of record CAHIKZ030000287.1, read on the forward strand.
TTTCCTTTTTACTTCAATAACAAAGATAAATTTCTAAAAGCCATTTTGAAGTTTATGGGATTATCCTAACATGTCTTCTTATTAGATAACAGATAAAACTCTAATTAGTTTTTATTAGTATTTATCCCCCTCCCGCAGAAACAAATTTGTACTTTCTCTTAATGGGGGCAATTGTCTAGGGGGTAGTTGTCCCAGGGGCAGTTCTCCTGATACCAGACTATCATATTTGCAAAATCCAAAATTAAACTCTCCCTGTAAAATTAAAACAAATAATTTTTAGAAATTTTTTTTATTTTACCAGGAACTCATAATATGAAATGGTTGGCCATTATAAAATGATGGCCCCCAAATACTGGGTGAAAAATAAAGGCCTTCTCTAATCATATGTAAGAAAAATAAGTACTAAAAATGTTTGGGTGTCTTTTGTAAAAAATATTTCTTTCACATATGATTTTGTAAATAAACATGGTCTTTAACATCTTTGTTGTCACATCTTGAGAAAAAAAGAAATGCATAAATCCAGTTTAATATATTATGGAATTATTAAAATTCTAAAAACAGCAATAAAAAAATGATGAGGAAGAATGCAGTAATAACAGTGTCAAGTAAAAAATGCCCTTTTGACACACGGTTTTTTTGTCTTGTCTGGTTCTAAGTTAAAATTTGCCAAAAATCTCATGTTAACAAGAGCCTTATGGCTAAGAAAGTTATTAGGTTAATTGTTTATACATTAAGATTGATTTTATTTTTATAGCTCATCAACCCTTTGTGGGTTATTTAAAGCTGAAACATCTTTTGGATGATATGAGTAATTGTTTTTTGTGAGTGAATATTGCATTAACAATGATACATATAAGAAGATAACCAAAATAATAAGCTAAAACTTGAAGGAGGAATTTTCTCTATTACCTGTAATACTTGCCACAAAGAATACATGGGAGAAACCTCAAGAAATTTAAATAAAAGATTATATGAACACAAAAGGGATCTTTTATAAAACAAAACTCTAAATGCATTAGTTTATTCACCATAAAGAGTCTGACCATAATTTTGATTTAAAAATCCTAGTCTAATTAGAAGAGAAATTAATTTACTAAAATGAAAATGTATAGACAGTGCTTTAATTGCTAGATCATCTACAGTGGATTTATGTCCAGGTTCTTACATTTCCCCTTTCTTGGCAGATTTTCTATTATCTAGTGGGAAATTTAATAACAAAATTGAAAAAACAAGAAACAAAATGAAATTGGCTAGACTATATGCACAAAACACATATTTTTTAAAAAATATGAAAATTTAAAATTTCAGCATAACCTCTCCTTTATGCATATGCGTAATCAGATCAATGTTAGCAACACTTTAATCTGATAAGGAAGAAATGGTTTACACTGACTTTTAAGTGGATTCTTCCCCGAACACTACAATCTTGGTCTGTTCAGGTCTAAAGTCAACTCTTATCTTCCCCACATATCCCCATAAGCTGTGTCACTTACTCTGTAACCCTCTCTACCGTGAATGGTTATTGGAACTTGTACAGGATGAACATCATTGTTAAAAAAAAAAAAAAAAGAAAAAAAAAGGAAAAAAAAAGGGAAAAGAAAAAGCGTTCATATTATGACTAGTCAAACTTAAGTATCAATTTGTAGAATTTTGTGCTTAATTTCTTTCGTTATATTATATTATATTTATTTAGTACAGTTCGAGTGTTTGAACTTAGAAAATATTTCAAATTAATGTTTGGTTCATAACTTTTATTTCATTGTAAATTAGATTGAGTAGAAATGAATTAATATTATATTACAAAATAAATCTGTAACATCTTGTCAATAAAGTAAATAACGTAGAACTCACAATAAACTTCACCTTTGAATCTGAGTCCAATGACACTCTACCCTTCCTTGATATTATGATACACAAAAACAACAACAAACTTCATTTTGAGATTTACAGAAATGCTACCAACGTCAATGACCTGGTCAATTTTTATTCCCACCACTGTAACAAGATCAAATCAGGAATAATCATAGGATTCTATTTAAGAGCACTAAGGATCTGCGGCCCCCGCTACTTACCAAAAGAAGTAATATGCATAGAAAGCATTTTCAAAAACTTCAAATATCCTCATTACTTCATCCACAATGATAAGAGAAAGGCATACAAAATATATAACTACAAAAAACATAATTTTATTAACAACAATAAACTAGATAAAAACAGATACATAATACTGCTTACTAACTCTGTAACATCACTATCCAATTTATTCAATTTATCCAATCTAAACAACTTCAAAATAATTGCAACCACATCCACCTTTATGGGTATGAGCAGAACCCAAAATACTCATAACAATAATAATTCAGAAACAGGTGTATGTATATATATATATATATATATATATATATATATACATATATATAAATATAAAAGTGAACATTGAAGTTAACACTTAGAGGTGACAGGCTGTTTCATGCTAGACACAATTGTCAGGCCATGAGTTTTGTTTTTTTCTTGAATAGCCAGGAAAAAAAAAACACTCGTGGCCTGATGATTGTTAGCATGAAACAGCCTGCCTGCTGCCTAAGTGTTGACTTCAAATCACTTTTTATATTTACACACACTATCTCTGATAATGAGCACTTTATCCCATAAATATAGCACACCTTAAGAGCATATTTCTTCATATATATATATATATATATATATATATATATATATATATAAATATAAAATAAATTTACGGAACTGCTCCTCACAATACATTGGGGAAACTTACAGCAATGAAAAAAAAAACCTATCTATGAACACAAAAGGGATCTTATATGCAATAATTTATTAAATGCATTAGTTATAAATAGAAATAAATTTGACCACAACTTTGATCTAAAGAATACTACACTTATTAAATAATATTTAATTAGTAACTTATACAGAAAATTCTTGTGAATGCCATTATGGAATCTTATCAAAGATATAAATCTGTGCCCCAGATTTTTTCAGCTATTTCCATTCCTGAAAGAATTACAACTTTCCCAAGCCTTTTGTAAGTGTGTGTATATATATATATATATATATATATATATATATATATATATATGTATATACACACACACACAATAGTTCAAAAGTTTGAAGCAAACCTCAGAATTATCATAGGAAGAACTTGACAGAAGAGGGAAAAAATGAAAAAAGATCTTAGAATCATTGAAAAAAAAAAAAAAAAAAAAAGAGAAAAGAAAAAGCTTATATTTTGAGAAACTTTTGCAATGAATGCCATAAATTTGTGCTGCAGTAATTAAGGCTAAAAGAGGATATTTTGATGAGAGCAAAATTTAATCATAAAATACTTTTTTCTTTCTGTCATAATAAAATTTCTAATAAGAAATCATGTCTCACTTTTTTTTAACCATGTCTAATAATTTTCTCTTATTTAAAATACAAAACAACCACTTTTTGGGTCAATTTAAAAAATTGCCAGGGGTAGCCTCAAACTTTTGAACTGTAGTGTATGTGTGTGTATATATATATATATATATATATATATATATATATATATATATAATAGCTGGCTACTCATATTCGAGGATACCTGTCTATTAAGGCAGCTAGCCAATCCCTATTGCAGACGCTTGCTCAGGCACGTTTGTGTTTGTTTAGCACTCACAGGGCCAACCTGTGGTTTATACTGAAACTATGCTGAGCAGACCTTAGTTAAAGTTTCCGGGAGAAAGTGTGTTATCTAGCACGATCAACAGTTTGAACAAGGCCAGCACACTCAAACCTTCGGTCATGATGACTTGTGCCTTTCTGATAGCACAGCTATCGACAGCCCCCAAGTGTTCCGTCTAACCAATTTCACTCACAGGGCTTGGGTCAAAAGTGGTATAGTTTTTAAGCAGTTTCCAAAGGTGCTGCACACTGGAATTGTCCCCCGCCCCAGGCTGATAACATTAGGAAGTCTCCTTCCTGACAAATCTACTGTAGTGAGATTTGAGCCCAGGTCTCATGGTTAAAAAGTGAACGTTCTAACCACTTGGCCATGGACCCATATGTGTGTGTGTGTGTGTGTGTGTGTGTATATATATATATATATATATATACATATACACACTCACACTCTTTCCATTATAATAATGTTTCAAACATTATTATAGTGGTGAGTTTGTATTTGAAATAGACCCCCCATTTTTATTTATTAAAAAGTAAATATTAAGGTTATAGGTTATCAGTCTGAACATTTCCTGCTGAAGAACATTTTCTTTGCTATTATTTTTTCTTGATTTGATCCCCCCACCACCACAATGGAATGTACACGCCACTGATGTAATACATACTGTTTACTAAATAAAAGCATGGTGTCTATATTTATATCTATTTCAAATACTTAGTGTCCACTATAATTCTTTCAAAATCATTTTGTTTACATTTTGGGATATGAAACTGAATAGATATGGGATTCTAAAAAAAAAAAATAATCTCAATTTGAAGATAAAATTCCGTTTTAAAGTTCATTTATGAATAAAACATTAGTAAAACAACCCACCAATATCTAAATGTTCTTATTGACTATAACACCGATAATTTTACATCTCCATACAAAAAGTCTACTAGCTCTAACACTTACTTTAACACCCCTGAAAAATATAAAACTGCTGTCATTAATAATTTAATCCAAAGAGCTAAACACCACAGTTGTTTAAAAGCCTTGTTTTTGTCATATAGGAAAATCCAACATGGCGCGTAAACGAAATATTCGGTGAAAAATCCCATTCGTCAATAACATTTTAAACACCTCATAGAATGTAAAGTTTTTAAAGTAAACCTGTGCCAAACAGTTTTCCTGAATCCTTGATGACTTGGCTGTCCAAAAATGACAACATCAAGATGAAATAATGGAAAAACACAATTATACACAAGTTTTCGATCAATCAATAAAGTTCTGGACCTTTTCGGGTACATTATAGGATCCAGACGGCTATTGTTTGCACATGGAATTATTCAGTGGTAATTAATCTTTGATTTGGTTGTGGAAAATGTCACTCAGTGGTTAGCATTAAGAAATTATGCCCAATTTTCTGAGAAAAATCAAATCAATTTTATGAAAAAATATTTATTTTCACTTCAAAATATCATTCAAACTTCATCCGTTTCTCCTTAATTTGGTATGAACATCATTGAATAAAAGGAATGGCTAAATGACCTGGCAATGGGAAATATGAGAATGATATGCGACGATAAAAACAATGTCGTCTGCTAAGTGTTGTTGTCCACACCCGAGTCACGGGGTGTTAAAAACAAAACACATCAAGCCATTGTTTAACCATAGGTTATATCAAGCCCTACTAATATTGACCCGTTTTTTTTCACTCTTTACTCTTATCTGGAAGTGGTGGGTTTTATTACAACTTGTTCCAGCTGTTTATTGCTGGCTGATTGACCTTTGACCCAGAGATGTCAAAGTCAATTTAGTTTAATTTTCCTTATTGCTGCTATTTTTTGGAAAAAAAAAACAAAAAAACTTTTGGTTTCTGGTGGTCAGGAATTGCAGATGAATCTTTTGCCTTTTATCTAAAGATTTCTGTGGCCAAGTGTCAATTTTTTTTAACCCCTGGCAGTCATATAATTGAAAATTACCAATGGACTTTGTCAATTTTGATCCCCCTAGGAAACTCTCAATTTTATGCCTGAAATAGTTCGATTATGATCTAGTCTTTCTGATTTTTCAAAAAAAATGGTTAATTTCCCATTAATGGGGGAAAATTTTGTTTAGAACTAGAAAAAATGCAAAATTTTCACTATTTTTTCACATTTTACCCCCTGAAAAACATTTTGAGTCATTTATACCAGCCAATTTTACTTTTAAATGAAAGAATATATCCTTTGCTTTCAGAAAATACCTAGTTTCATGGGGTTTCAGATTAAAAGTTTCCTTGATATTAGTTTAGATGATGATAAAACAGTCATTTTTCAATATTTTACCGCTATAAAAGTATGAAAATCCATTTTTTGAGAGAAAATAAGCTGTGACAAAATGACTTTTGCCATTTGTGTGATGATTTTTACTTGGGATCGAAAATTTTTACCATAGCAAACCTGAATTGACTTTATTTAAGTTCAATGGGGCTATAGGAAACCTCAAACATCTGTGACACATTCACTCATGCAAAATAATTTTCCTTAAAGGCTTAAATAATATAAAACAAAATCTTTATCAATAAAGAGTCCCCTAATTACATAGTCAACAAGCAAAGCAAATTTCATTTAAACAACAATTTTAATAAGAGCTAATGTCATAAACATAATATTGACAATAATGCTATTAACATAAATTACCAAAATCAAATGAACCACAATTACCAAAAATGACAAAATTGCAATAAAAAAACATCATACATAGATATATAAAACCAGTTGAGTCAATAAAAACAAATACATCAGATTCATTATTTACAAAGAAAAATCCACAACTAGTTATTAAAAATAATATATTCTATACGTCCAACCCCCTATACAAGACCAATGTTGCATTGGAGTATACTTGCTCACTCAAAACACAAAAGTCTTACATAGGATACACCACAACCACACTTTCATGGAGACTCACTTGCCACCTATCAGACAACACATTAATAATCAGTATAAGGATCATAGTAACATTAGACAGCTACTGACAAACAATATCAAAATACTAGTGAAATGCAATGGTAAAAACAGACGGATCATCCTTGAAGCAATACTCATGCAATAAAAATCATATATAAATAAATAAAAACAATTATAATTTAAATGCCTGCAACCTCAAACGTGTGTGTGTGTGTGTGTGTATATATATATATATATATATATATATATATATATATAAAATAAACACACGCACATATCACAACACTCACTAGTTCTATGAAACTCACCATTTGTTTCTACCTACTCTGATAATAACTTAAGCTGAAAGCTTAGACCATATTTCTTCTAAAATGAATTTTGGACAATTTATGATGGAATATCCTCATTATCTGAGAAGGATCATACATAAATTGGAAAAAGATGATCAATAAAATTAATTGACACAAAACACCTGTTGGCTTTAATAACACTTGCCTTAAAGAATATATATATATATATATATATATATATATATATATATATATATATATATATATATACACACATACATACACCTTCTCATAGGTTGAGCACTTTGGAGGAAAAGGAATTTTTTGGCAGATGTTAATTAATGCTACAAGCTCTTTGCTATGAATTGAGCACTCTGGTAGCCAGTAATGCTTATATCTTGTAAATAATGTTAAAAATTTTCTTTCTCTGCTGCGTGTACTGATGGCCTAAGGGTGAGAGTCTCCGATTGATGTCAAATCAGTTGGATTTCAATCCTGGCTTGAATCAATCACATAACCCAGCCACACTGATGAGCTGTAATACAGCAAAACAGTTTGTCTGTGGATGACTATATATATATATATATATATATATATATATATACACACACACACATATATATATATGTATATATATAAGGAATAAACATGAAATAAAATTATTCAATATTTTATATATTCTTCTAGTAACATTTCTTTATTTAAAAAAAAAATATTTTTTATTTATTCATCATCATGACATTTAGGTTATTTTACCCTCTGACCTTTCTCATATGTCTTATTGCATTTTATAACCTTCTGAGAAGGTCAAATGAACTTTTATTTTGATCAACAGGAGTATGCCGTCCTCATTCCAATATTTGTTGCATTTGGCACCTTCATAACATACAACAGTCATTTTAAATATAAGAAAAATAGTGTCTGTTTTGAGGAAGGCTAAAATTTATCTGGGATGTGCATGTCATAACAATGGAAAATGGAATCAGCAAGCAGAGTTCAAATTCTGGTTTAGTCTGCTCTGTTCACTTCCCACTAATGACCTTAGGAAAGGCAAGAATTCATTCCTCCCTCTCCTACCAGTTATGGGTTAAATAGCAGGATAGATTAGACCCTCTAGCTTTGGGTTGCCACCTTCTCAGATAAAGACAACTCTGAATTAAAAGCTGTACAGAAGGCAATAAGAAACTACTCCACTATCTTTTCTAAGAAGTCATAGTAATTCCCAAATAATAAAGAAAAGGAAGCTGTGGAGAGCTATGATTGCCTATGCCTGGAGGGATATAGCATATTTCAGAACAAGAAATAGCATTTACATATAGCTGTGATTGTTCATTCCAATATCACCTTGGAATAATATTCTATCACTTGAAAGTATTGGAATCAGAGTATATTAAGTCCTACCAACCATCTTTCTTATAAACATATAAGAAAAATGCTCTCTGCCTTTACAGCAGAGAGCATTTTTAGGACTTAATATACTCTGATTCCAATACTTTCAAGTGATACTTGGTATTAGCCTTACTCAGCAATAAGAACAAGTCCAGACTATAAAACTGGGCATACTACTGGTTTTTTCATCAAATGTTCAGTTATCACTGAACCTGATATATTAACGCACATATGTAAATGAGTATCACTTGAAGGTTTTTGAATTGGTATACAATAAGTCCCAGCAACTATCTCCCCATAAATAGGAGTGGTAGGTGGGCTTAAAAGTAATTAGCCTTTAATGCTATATTTTTTATTTGCATACGGTATTAGTCTGGGGTTGTATATTTTTTAGTTATTGTTATTTTTTCCCTCAATTTTTGCTCTGATGAGATCGGATCAATGAACCAGTTTAGCTGTTTTTAATTGTTATATTTCAGTATCACCAATATTTGGTAATATATATTTTTGGTTACCCTTCTTTTTTTGTTATTAATTGTTTCCTTTTTGCTATGAATTGACTTTTAATATGTCTGATTTTATTGCTCGTATGTACAGGTGAAACAAAAGTCATGCAACATAGGGATAATTTATTAAAAGAATAATTACAGATGAAAATTTTATTTACTAGTTATTACATTGTCAATTGTACTGTTCAAAATAACCTCCTCCATTTTCAAAACACATTTCAATTCTGTGCCTGCATCATTCATTAACACAGAATTCAAACTCAGCTCTTTGATTTCTCAAACCTTTATTCCACACACACACACACACACATTTTATTTTGATCAGTATCACCGCATGCAAGGCAGTAAAGCCACTAAGACACAAGAGGTTCCAGGGTATGGAAGAATTAGGAACAGAAACATTAATAAAGAGCAGGAAGAGGAAAGAGTAATCAGAACAGTAGATAGTGATTGAAATTGCATTTAAGTTTTTGCAGATTAAAGTTTGCTGTAAAGCATGGAGCTGGAAGGAAGTTCCACAAGCAAGAAGTGTAAGAAAAGAAACTATTATCATAGAAATTACACCTGCATCTAGCCAGCTCAACTGTAAATTGATGAGATCTTGATGCCAGTCTAGTACTGTGCTTAAATTTAAAAAGTCTAGGTAACATAGCGAAGAGCTCATCCAACCAATTACCATGAAAGTATTTATAGAAAAGTCACAGAGAGCCAAGCTTTTATATATATATATATATAAGTGAACATTGCAGTCAACACTCAGGCGACAGGCTGTTTCATGTGGATGCAATCGTCAGGCGGCCTGAGGATTGCGTCCAGCATGAAACAGTCTGTCACCACTGAGTGTTGACTTCAATGTTCACTTTTATATTTACATACACTATCTCTGATATTGAGCACTTTATTCCATAAATATAGCACACCTTAAAACTATATATATATATATATATATATATAAAAAATCAAATTTTAAAATTTATTATATTATATATATATATATATATATATAAAGAAGTATACACTTAAAGTGTACTATATTTATGGGATAAAGTGCTCAATATCAGAGACAGAGTGTGTGTAAATATAAAAGTGAATATTGAAGTCAATGATTAGAGGTGACAGGCTATTTCATGCTAGGCGCAATCGTCAGGCAACACACACACACACATATATATATATATATATATATATATGTAAAATTAAATGAGTATATTTCATATAAATAGAAATTTGTTCACTTGTGAATATCACTATTGAGTTTCAAGTATTCATAGCCACTCTTCAGGAAACTTGATGTGGAACTGAATTTATTTTCAGAAATCATATTTTCCTTAAAAACTTTGATATAAATTGTTTTTTTTTAAAAATTACCATTTAAGTTTTGTATATTTCTTTTAATAATGTAAATTTAAATTTTGCTTGTTTTTTTTTGTATATACTGCATTTTCTTGTGCATAATACAAGAAATTCTGAATAGAAATTAAAGGTAAAAAAGAGGGGGTTGTTTTATACACAAATACATATTTTCAGAAATTCTTTCTCACTTGTAGAAAACTCTTATTTGAAGTAGAAAGATTGCAAATACACCCCATTAGCACAATAGATAATAAAACACAAAATAGGCGGGTATTGATAACAACTGTTTACAAAAGGTATTTGATATGTCAGCCATATTTGTTCCTCCTTTCATTTTCATAGTTTATTAATATATAGAAATATAATAAAGTCATATGAAACAAAAAAGTATGATACATTAATTAACACCTTAAAAAGTATTACTTGGCATGTCTTCTTAGCACCTTTCTCTGAAAATAAGTTTTCAAATGGGAACTAGAAGAAATGTACAATGGCTAAAACTCTAGTTGAGATCTATTCTTTGATAGTGTGGAAAATTAAATATTTTAGTGAACTATAGGTATGACATTGAGATTTTAACGGATAATATGATACAACTTTTGAAAAAAAAAAAAAACATTGTGACAGCTGTACTATGAGGTTGCATTATACCCTTTCTCTATATGCCATGTCTCGATGTTGGCAATCATGGCTCTCCACAATTTCCTGTCTTTTGTAGTTCTTAGTAAATTTTGTCTTTTTGTTATCTCTCCTAAGCTTTGTCCCACTATCCATTTACTTAAGGTTGCTAGGTAGGTTATGTATTATTTTCCTCTGTCCCTTGTCTTCAAGCCACCCTATGAGTATCAAATTTTCCAAGCTCTCTTTCCTCATTATATGCCCTAGAAATTTCAACGGTGTTTTCCTGATGTTAAGTAAAAATGTCCATGTTGTTTCTTTTTTTCTAAAACTTTTTCGTTGCTAACATGTTTGGTCCATGGTATTCTCAGCATCCTTCTGTAGAACTACATTTCTGTTGCTTCAAGTCTCTGCTTCCTCTGTGAGGAGATTGTCCAGCATACATATATAGGATAACTGATATTATATAACAATTCAGTACTCCTTTGTTTCTAACAAAATTTTTTTGTTTCTTAATACTTTATTTAGCTTTTGAAAGGCATTTTTTGCTATTCCAACACTCCTTTGGATTTCAGTGTCATACTTTACATTCTCTGTTGAAACACTTCCTAGATATTTAAATTGTTCCCTGATTTTAGCTTCAGAAACATGGGAGGGTCCTATTATACACTAGAAAATATGGTAATTGTAAAATTGACATGAATGGAAATAGATTTTTTTTATGTCTTTTGCATTGTTATTTCAATTTTTAATGTCCTGCTGTAAGTATTTATTATATATTTTTGACAGCTATCAAGTTAAATTTCTAATTCCAATACAAACTCAGTCTATATACTAGGGTTGAGTAAGACTTATGAAGTTTTCATTGGTTGAAATAGGTCTATACCCCATATGAGATAAATTTGGATTTTATTGTGTACTATTATTTATTTACTATTTATTTGTCCAGTAATAATAAATACATTGAGCTCTTTTTGTGAATCAGCTTTAATATATTATAGGATCCACTTAGATTATATACAAACTAATTTATTACTGTTATTTTATATATATATAGATAGATACATAGATAGATAATATTAGTGGTAAATATACATATACATATACAAAATATATAAATATATATACATGCATGCATACACATACATATATATTTTTGAATAAAAAAATTCCAAGAGGATAGAATCCAGGTAGAACTCAATGTCTAGGACAGAGTAAGGATATAATAAAAAGGCTTAAACAGTAATATTCCATGGTTATAATTTATTCCATTGGAATCCTAAATACGATACAATTCATCAGACCTACAAATTCAAAAAGAAATATAATAAGAGTATATATATATATATATATATATATATATATATATATATATTTATATATATATATATTCTTTTTGAATTTGTAGGTCTGATGAATTGGATCATATTTATGATTACAATGGAATAAATTATGACTATGGAATAGTAGTGTTTAAGGCTTTTTTATTTATATATATTTCTGAGATGAGGTATTACGGTTATTTATATTATTTAGATTATTTGAACTGTTATCCTCATCTTCATTGCCATATTCACAACATTTTGGCTGTTGTACACTCTGCCCTTCTTCAGCTGATTGGAATTTTAAACTGAGCTTTTTATTTCATCCACCAGGGTAGATTGTTCTAGTTCTACATGCTATGCCTCTTCCGGATGTCTCAGCTATTTCTCTTTAACTCAACTCTCCAAGTTTTTTGGCTCACCACTACTGTAGCCTGGTATTGAACTTATAACTTTTTGGGTCTAGTCACTGAATCTAACCAGTGCCTTTGTCCAATGGGCCATGTGTTAATTCCAATCACCTGAAGAAGGCCGGAGTGTACAACGGCCGAAATGTTGTGAATATGGCAATGAAGACGAGGATAATAGTCCGAGTAATATATATATATATATATGTAGGCAGCATATCTTCATTCAAGCATGTTTCATTAATATAGATATATTATGTCTATTTTTATAATAATTCTTCCTAGTACTCTAATTATTTTCTTTTTGTTAATTTGAAATTAATAAAGTAAAACACCATATTTTTTGTTAACCCAAGTACTTTTGATCCTTGGTGCACACTGCTAGTGGAGTGGCCATGTTTACACAGTAACAGCAGCAAGAAAACTGGTGCAATCAAGCTAAACTTTGATCATGTGACCACAGCAGTACCAACTATAAGCATGCATGAGCAGTGTGACAAACCGAAAGATATGTTATGGCAATAGAGTGGATAATTTTTGCTCACCCTCATATATATATATGTGTGTGTGTGTGTGTGTGTGTGTGTGTGTGTGCATTATAAAAGGAACTGGGAAAGATTATTGTCCTGAACTTGGTTAACAGTGACTGATGATGATAGTAATATATAAATAAATTTTAAATAAACAAAATAAAACAAAAAAAAACACAAAAAAACACCAAGATAGAATTAAATTTAAAAAATTTTATTGGAAAGGAACAGAATATATATAAAGGATATGACTAACTTTTTGTCAAAGAATTGATTTCCTGTATCATAATTCAATGAACTTTTGTTCAACAATAATAAAGATGTGTTTGATTCAGTTTATTCTTTAAAAAATGTCACCTCTAACACAAAATTTCTAAATTCATATAGTAGGACTATGAATAGAATTTCTGAAGCCTTTTAGAACTTTATGGAACTTGCTAGAACTTGTTTTTGTTTATTTGTAAGTTTGTATGTTAAACTGTTAAATGCATTAAAAATACATAAGCACTATCCAATTGCATCATAAGCAAATTGAAAAATAAAACTTCTGGAATATTTAGAATTTTTACCCTTACTGCATATATGGTAAAATGCAATTTTCATTTTGGGATGAGCTTTTTCAAAAACTAAAACAAATTAATGCCTTTTTAATTTTAAATTGAACAAAAGTTCATCAATTTAAAAAGTCATAACCCTTATATATATATATAAAAGAAACAAAAAAAAAAAGAAACAAAATAAAAAGAAACTAAATAAAAACATAAAAAGAAAAAGAGGTTGGGTTGGCTGATTCAACAACATATGAACCTTTGTCGGGTGACTTAATGTCAAATATAGCATATGTAGGTCATGTAACAGATATCGGCTTGAAAAGTGGTGATGGCAAGCCGAGTTCAAGTTCTGGCCTAGTCTGTTGCATTCACTTTCACACAAATGCCTTTGGGAAAGCCATGAATTCATCTCTTCTCCTCCCAATGATATATTAACTAGCAGGGTAGACTGGATTCTCTAACCTTAGGTAATAATCAGCCTAAGAGAAAGACAATTCTGAGTTCTTCTGAATGAGTTTGACGCCATGCACGGCATCCATATGAAAGTCTTGATCTGACAAGATTATTTAAGAATAAGACTTGAGGTTTTAAGTTAATGTATTGATAGATTTCAAAAGCATCTACATGACCTTGTGGGTGATGAATTATTTTCCACTCTATGAACCCTTTCCCTTGGTTGGAAAGTTGCATACCTTTTGTTACTCTAATATTATTTCCATGGCAAATATTCTGACAAACTACCTCACTTAGCTCCGCCTGTTCTGACCTTCACAGCTAAGACCCATCATGCCATGTACACTGGGACAAATCATTCACATTCCCTTTGTATTCCATTATTATTAAGAAGGAAGTTTCATTGACAGCTTCTTCTCAAAAACAGATACTTTGTGGAACAAACTCCCAAGAGGATGTTCTCCCAATCATTAAAATCTTATCCTCTTCAAGTCTAGGTTTAACTATTATCTTTCCTACATATCTTTATAAAATGTATTTCTTACCCCCTTCTATTACATTCATACAAAAACCTCATTTAGTAACCCTCTACCTTGAGTGGCTCTTGAGCATTGTATTGAGTGAACAATTAGCTAAAAAAAAAAAAAAAAATTACAAACTGTGGAAGAGGCAAAAGAAAACCACTGCACTACCTTTCTAAAAAATGTATCGTAATTCAGAGAGAGTAAAGGAAAGAAATCTATGGAAAGCCATAATCACCTATGTCCTGAATGGACATGGTATTAAGAACAAAAACGTCAAATATAAATTTCATGGGATAAGAATTACAACAGATTAATAGATAAGTAGATGATAACTGTTCTGATGAGCTTTCCTTTTTGGTACCTCAACTTTACAAATTTAAGTGCAGTACTAGATAGGCAGCTAGGTCTCATCATTTTATTTTGAAATGGCTAGATGTAACAGTTAGTTTTATGCTAACAGCTTCTTCTCTTGCAAATTTTGTTTGTGGAACTCTCTTCTGGCTTTTAGCTTTCCTGTCAAATTTGATCTTCAAAAATTTAAATGTAATGTCAATCATCATCTTCTGCCAAATTGAATCCTATTCTTTCATTGTTCTTTCTCCTTAACCCCTTCCCTGGTATACATTTTTACTGAAAGTGTCTTTTTCCGACATGGACAAATAAACACGTCCAAAACATGATGTTCAAAAACCAGCTACAGAAAGGAGTCCAATTGTCAACTCATATGTCTGGTAGAGCTTGAAAGGAGTCCAATTGTCAACTCATATGTCTGGTAGAGGTGTTAGCCACCCCTCAGATACTTCAAGGTGCCTCAATTTCTTAGTTACTATATTAAAAACAAATAAAAAAATTTGTCTGAAAAATGAAATGTTTTTTTCCAAAATAATTGGTGAGGAAGGGGTCAATAATTATTTTTATCAGATTCTTTCACTCTCAGTAGCCCTTTGTGTCTTAGTGGCTTTATGGCTTTGCTTGGGGTGAAATGATTAAAAACACATAAAAAGTTCCATGCCTCATAGAGTTAAAGAGGTAGACATAGATCTGTTTATATAACCATGGTAAGTGTTTTCTTTTAATATAACTGAAGTTGGATGTGCAGTGGTGTAATGAATAATGGCTCAGAATGAGAAGTCAAGGAGTTGAGTTCAAATCCTAGTCAAGTTTGTTACATCCACTTATGCACAAATACCCTTGGGAAAGACATGAATCTATCTCTTCTCCTTCCAGCTATGGATTGAACACCTGGCTTCTATAGCCTTGGTTGGCAACCAGTCTACCACAGAAAGAAATAGCAACCTACTGCAGGAAAAACTTCCGCTTTATCAATCATGAATTGAAAGAGACATGATCGCACAATTATGCATCACATATAGCACTTAACTGACTGAGGTTGCTTGATGAAACAATTTTTTTTTTTTACTTCTTTTCTTGGTCAGGCTGAAAACTTTTCAGTGACCATTCGATATAAACTCCATGAAATAGAAACGTTTTTGCATTGGTTTTGGAATCTTGTCATAAGGTGTAGAGTAGGTGTAGTGATATGTAAATGGTTGCCTAATTAGCATAGCTAAGGCATAGAGACTATATAAGTGCCCAAGCAGTAAGGGGAGGGGAAGAATATGATATGCAAGATTAACAACTACTACTGGACTGAGAGGATATGAAGAAAATTACTTCATGTGTTAAGAAAGTCAAGAAGATGGTTACTGACTTTTTGATATTTTTTTTTTTTTTTTGTTAATCATTCCACCCCAAGCAAGGTGATAATGCCATTAAGATGTAAGGGGCTACTGGTAGTGAAAGAGAATGAGAAGACTTTAAAAGAAACCAGAAAACCAATCCTAAACAGGAAGCAAGGGACAAACCTCTACACCAGTTCAAAAAACTGGGAAGGAGTTTGAACTAATAGATGAACCTATCTACTTAGTATATGAAATTTTGTTAAGTTTGGACTGAGAAAACACTTAGAATAAGCAGTAAATGCATCTTTGCTTGTTCCAGAGGTTAGTGTTCAAGTTCAGATATGAAAATTTAGAATGCTGATTTTTAAGGCAGGTAAAAGAGCTGCACAACACTAGCTTCTTACCCTGACTTAAACTTCTGCAGTATTAAAATACATGCATCTAAGAAACTATACTGAAGTATGCATTGCAAAACACATCTGAGCTTAGGAATACATTCTTTCATAAAAAAAAAGTAAAGAAAGGTGAAAGAGAAACATGCAGGATTCAATAAAACAGACTGACCGTATGAGAAAACAGGTTCTTAGCTGGTTATACTTTGTTCCCTGCCTCTGTGGTGGAATGTAAGATGAAGGTTGTTAATGTTGGGTGTCATGTGTGTTATAATTGCGTAGTCTCCATGACCACTGTCATTGGTATCCACCATTCCTCCTTCTTTAGTGCAATAGGGGAGGTGCTGCTGCAGGACTGGAATCCCCAGGACCAGGTGTTTATCAATGCTTTTCCCTGCTTGAAAGCTTGGGATTAGGTTGGGATTTATTTTATTCATGTGCCCATGTTGTACAAAATGTAATACAAGCTTACATTCAAGACCTGTGGGCTTCGGCCAAGAATCAGCACTTCTCCTTAGATGATGCCTCAGGCACGATGTAGAGCACCCCCCCACCTCTACAAACACCACCAGTGAAGATAATAGCGTTTTTAACAGAAAAAACGTCCTTTTGAGTTTTGACATACCGTTTTTTTTGGTGTGGGGTGGGGGGGTTCCGGGTATGTAGGTTACAAACATTATCTCAAATTTCTTTTCAGATTTTGAAACGTTTTAACTACAAATGTCACTATGCTGTGGTTTGGGAAAATAATTTGGCACACCATTCTACCCACACACACAAAAATAAACAATCACACCTAGATAAAAGTCATATTTTCATTTGTTTTTTTAGAGAAAAAAGGAATTTTTTTTTGCTGTCATCAAGACAAACGAAAGTTGAAAATTCCAGTTACAACCATGAGAAATACACACTGGTTCTCATTCGAACACCAAAGTTAAGCAGCGTCAAGTCTGGTCAGTGTTTAGATGGGGTACCGCACAGAAACACAGGGTACTGTAAGCGACCACTAAGAATATGTTTCAGCTTTAAATAAACCACAAAGGGTTGATAAGTCGTAAAAAATAAAATAAATAGAAATCAATTATCAACCATGAAAAAGGTAAGAAGCAGTAAGACTTAGAATTTTTAAAGAAACTTTTTACCTCGTCTTATATTCTGAGCCTTTAAAACCCTTCGCGGCTTACGGTAAGTAAATAAAATATAAATAATAAATATTTATTATTAGTTAACCTATCACTTCTAAATAAAATATTATCTAACAAAAAGAAAATAATAATTAAAAGTATTTCGGTAAAAATTTCGAAAAAAAAAAAAAGAAAAAAAAAAAAAAAAGAAGCCCTTTATAAAAAGTCATGCATAGTGGTTAGTTGGCTGGTTTTGTATGCAATAGATAAACGAGTTCGATCCTCTGTGATGTCCCGTGACCTTGTATCAAACTTAGTTTACTTTTTATTTTATTCTAAAACTAAAAAAATAATTAGTAAGTAAAAAAAACAAAAAAAAAACGCTTTAAACTTTATTTCTGTCAAAAATGATAATGCTTGTTAAAAAGAGTAAAAAATTCTTTCATCGATCTAGTTCAAAAAAAAAAAAAAAAAAAAAAAAAAAAGAATAGTTATGTTTTTGTTGCCGGATCGGTCAGGTTCATGACAGTGAAAAAAAAAAAAAAAATCCACCCCTAACCCAAGTATAGAAGTTCTTCGGGTATTAAGTGTTTGTTTTTACTTTTCAAAGAGTTATACTTTTAAAAATGGTTCTGCTTAGCTTAATCGTACATAAAAAGGTCAAAAAAGGCGAGGGTAATGAGGCCCCCAAAATATATTGAAGTATATCAAACACACACATCTGTGTATGATAAGAAGCACCTGTTTGTGGTTATGGCACATTAAAGACCTGTTCAGAATAGCTAGGTTTCCATCCAGTTGCCGGGTCGGTCAGGATCGTTATTTATCACCTATCCACTTTAAATTAATTATTAAAGAATATAAAACTTTAATTCTTTTTATTTTAAATCGTATCTTAAACCCTAATTAATGAACCAATAACAACAGTTTTATTCATAGTTTGCACTGAAATTCATTTATTTATACATCGAAACGATTTTTACACTATAATTTTAGCAAAACATTGTTATCTTTTTAACAAATAGGTAAAAAAAGACATTGTTGAATTGATTTTTAGTAGTTTTTTACTTTTATTTAATTAAAAGATTTTAAAAATTAGGCATTTCTATATAGAGACTCACAAAACAATTTTTCCACTCTAGGAAAACAATAAAACCTACCTGTGATAACCATAAATACGTAGGTATTATATTACAGGACACATTAGTAGTAATCTGTTTTCTGTTACCCAACGTCATCATTGAACACTTGAGTATTTTTCCTTTGTAATTTACATACATATATACCGGTGTTGCTCCCAGATAATCCCTTATAAACTAAAACACCGCCCCCCCCCTTTTTAATCGCTGTCCTTCATTTCAAATCCACATGCAGCTTTTAAAAATTTATTATTTACTCAAAAATCATCAGATATATAACGTCTTTTCACTGTTGTAGTAAGTAAAATTAGGATCAATGGTTGGCATTTCAAAGATTCTTGTCCTTTTTTTGGTGTTTAAAAAACTCAAACTGCACTCATTTATTTAAATAAAAATAAATGAATAAAATAAAAAATAAAAAAATCAGAAAGGTGATTCTCTTGCTTTAGTTTTTTGGGAAAGCATTTATTTTTATTTCTCAAGTTTAGTTCGAAGTGAAATTTCTAGAGACGTTTGAAATAAAATAGAAGAAAAATATCTACTCCGTCGCCTCATTTGGAAGTTTTTTTGTTTTTTTTTAAAGTAAATCTAGTTTTCTTCAGGGCTTTTTTTTTTTTGCTTTTTTTTTTGCTTTTTTTTTTTGCTTTTTTTTTTGCTTTTTTTTTAGGGAGTGGGATATATTTGGGCTTGAGTACCGTTGATAGAAGCACTCTGTCCAGATGGAAGACAACGACATAGTTGACTAAATGGAACTGCTATAAACACTTACATTCACAGTGTTTATAATTAAATACGCTGGCGATGAATGAATTCAAAGAAAACCTAAGAATAACAACTAGTAATGTAAATAAAATAACTTTTCCTGTTACTATGTGAGATCCGCCTTCCAAACCTAATGACAATTTGAATTTAATAGTAAGTAGTAAAAATAGTTCAATTAAATAATGGTAATCCGGTTCAATGAGGTGCACCGTTTACTTGTCAAAATATTGTGATGAGATTGTCACTATTTCAGTCAATTAAAGCTTATGCCGTATGCCATTTTTTGATCAACTGTTTCATTTATTCAAATTGGTGTCATCCCCACTTAAAACAGTACCCAAGCCTTTGGGTACCTCCAAAGAAAAGCGATAATGTTTATGCATTTTTTAAAATGAAAAATCTTTCTTGAAGCTTTTATTTTAGTGTTAAAATTTAGATTAAACTTAATATTTAAAATACTTTGCTGTATTTCTGGAATGATTTTTTTTATTACCTGCAAAAACCCTAAAATCATCCAATTGACAAATTTATTTAACTGTTAGTGTTACTGTTAACACAACGTAATTCTCTTTTTGAAAAAATCTTTCAAAAATAAAATATACTTTTCTGAAACTTTATTTGAGGAAGATTAAGCTTAATTAATATTATTTGAAACAAATATTACTTACTTTTAGTCTAAAATATTGCAAAAAAGCATAATTTTAACTCAGAGATGGGTGTGTGGCCGGTAAAAAAGTCACAATTAATTTCTGTATGTTAAATTAGATATTTATAAATTTATTATTTATTTTAACATGTATATTCACAGAATATACATGTAAATATAAATATTTAACATTATTAAATACATAAGTTAATTGTGACTTTCTTCCTAATCAAAATTGTGATTATTCAGTGTTGTTAATGCTGATGATTAGGGGAATATTCCAACAGACGCTACGAAGACACTGCCAAAAAAAACGCATTAATTTACCATCAGTTCTGCATATTCCTTTACTGAAACTGATTGATTAACCCTAAAAAATATCAGAATTCAATAGTTAACCTTTCTATTAAGGAAAGATGTAGAAACAGTGCTAACAGTGTCCTGTTTTTTTTTTTTTATTCTGTAACCTTTTTACCTGGATTTGTTTTTATGAGGTGTTGACAACTCTCAATTGATTTCTGTTTGGGAATTCTTTCTAAGGGGGGTGCATAACTAAAACAATTACTTGATGAATATAATGTGAATGTCTTTTTTATATAATCTGTTTTAACTCCGCAGTAATCTTAAAAATTAAAAAGTTTATGAATTATTCTAATTAAAATTAAAAAAAAATGAAAACAGTTCTTGTCAAAATTCATTATTCATCAAAAATATTTTTTTCTTAAGACAATAGTGCCCATAATATATTTAAACATAAACGAAATTAAAAGCTTTTTTAATTAAGTAATATTTTATTTTTATTGCATTTTTGTTTTATGATTCAGAGCAAATTTTTAACCAAAATTTTGAACATTCTAAAGAGGATAAAAAAAATAAAATTTAATGATAAAAATATCCTTTGGTCTTTCCTCTCTTAATAATGACACAAATATTTTGATGATAAAACTTTGTTTTTATTAAGTTTGGGATATTTTTTCATCGTGGTACACTCATTTTTTAGTGAATCTTTGTAGGTACCTAATTTATTTTTATTTATTTTTAGTTGTGAGTTTAATTCATTTCCTTTCTTAGTAATTCTTAGAATTACTCTTTTTTTTTTAGAATAAATGGTTTTGCACAAAAACAACAAAAAAGTAGTTTAGTTTGGCACAAGGCTCTAGCAGCAGGCATCCATCAGGATTGAACTTACTGTGCAGTGAATTGATATACATGATCAGCTTGTTAATCATTGCATTATGATAGTATGCACCTGTTTACTAAGTTTAGACACAAAGCCATATGTACACATTATTAAGGCTTGAACTTACATATTAGTTTGCAAGATAACAGCCAATGAGATTAATCTAATAGCAATTATGGCTCAATGGGTTTTTTGGATTCGAAATTAAATGTCTAAAATGACATTATACCATTGATTAAAAATTAAAAACAAAATCAAGGGGACAAGCGTCTGCCTGAATAATTTAAATGAACTTGTTATCATCAGTATATAATTAAAGGTTACAGGTGGATATAGCACTACCTTTTTCGGATTTTCCATTTGTTTTTGTCTGTTTCGCAAACATTTTTTTTGTCTGTTTTTAAAACAAACTTTGTAATTCATTAAATATTTGATGTTTGAAAAATTATTTATTCATTTATTGGTAAACTGAATTACAAAGGAGAAAAAAATGAATGTGCAAAATTTGAATCCAAGAAGTTCAAATTGATTTAAAATATTTTGTATTTTCTTCTTACTAAACGACACAAAAACTGACAAAATTGACAACAAATGAATAAAAATACAAAAAAAATAACAATTATATGAATTTTTCTTAACTTTTTTTAAAGTTATTGATTTGTGCCTTTTTTTTCCTGCTGATTTATTCACAACATTAACAATAAATGTCAAATTTTTTGTTAATCATTTATCCTAAGCAAGGCAATAAAGCCACTTAGATGCAAGACGTTATTAACTGTGAGAGAATATGAGAAATAAAAGAAAACACTTTTAATGAGAAAGAACAGTAAATGAAAACAGAAATTAAGAAGACAGAAGATAACGATTGACAGGGCATTTAAATTTTTGAACATTAAAGTTGACTAAGAAGCAAGAAGCTGGATAAGTTCACAAGTGAAAAGTGTGAGAGAAGAAGCTGTTATCATAGAATTTACAGTTAGAGATTTCAGCTATAAAATGATGAGACCTAACTGCTAATTTAGCACTGGAATTGAAATATGGAAGAAAAAAGAATGAGATTTTAAAAATTTAACTATTTTTAAAAAAAATTATTTTATTATTTTTATTTTTAAGTAAGGTGTTTCCTAAATGTATTTTTTGATTTTAAGTGTAGCAGGTTTATAATTACCACCAGAAAAATCTTGGATTTCTTGTCACTAAAATGATTTAATTAATGTTGGCTTTAGTTTACTTTATACCTGTGCAATTATGTTTGTTTGATTTTGTTTAGCAGCATATCAACCTATACAGGTTATTCAATGCTGAAATCTTAATATTTTGAACACAATTTTATGGCTTCAACTACAGATATAATGTATTGCTGGTAATTTTACTATAAATATGTATTTCTGGTCATTTCTTTAATATAAAAATGTATTGCTGGTATTTTTACAATAATAAAGTATTTTTATACTTTTGTAGTATTGTTTTTGTTTGAAGGTTCACTATTTGCCCATAGCTGGGACCCTAACAGGTGCTACAACCCTGAGTGGAACTGGGAACAACAGAAATTAAGAAGTGGTTCCACACTCCTCAAAACTTTCAATTTCTCTGATCAGAGGCCTTGCTGCCAGATGTAGTTTATTGTCATACCCAGGACTTTTGTAATTATGTGTCCATTTTAAATAATTTTCACCCTCAATACTCTCATAGTTATCACAAATCCTATTTTCCCTGACAAAATATCCCAACTCGCTGCAAGAAAATTTACCATACGTTCAGGTTAAAAAGAATTATTGGGTGAAAAGGTGAAGAGAGAATGTCAAATCTTTTATCCTGAGTATTTTGAATAATGCAAGTGAAAAAGCAAAAGATGACTTTTACACCTTGTGCTAAATATAAATCAATTTCTTAGCGACAAAAGAAATTTATTTACTCTGAAAAATTCACAATTCAGAATGTTGCAGATTCAAAGGTGGACAATTGTAATTTGAAGGCAAATGTTGAAGAGAGGAGTAAGAAAAGGTTGACCTATCTCAGATTTATGGAATAGGCATCCTCAAATTTGAGATAAACTCTCACAATTCTGTGAAAGTTATGAGAATTTAGAAGATTATTCAATATTGTCAATTGGTTCTTAAATCTTTCTACCTGATGTCAGCCTTTCACCTAAGGAACCTAATCATTTCTCAGCAGCAGCAGCAGCAGCAGCCTTTTGATTGAGTGTGGTCTACTCCTTCCTGCCTTTGAAGTTAAATTTACTCTATTACATAGCAAACACATGAATAAAAACTGACTTGTAAGTCAATTCCTTAGGAGGCCTATTCTTTTTATCCCCTTTCGTTAAAAATTTTGAGTCACCATCCAACCAAACCATACCAAAAGCTGGAACCATCCTATAAAGTTTTTGCCACGTAATGTTTAAACTGTCTGGTTTCATTTTAGCTGGTTTATATAACATCAATTTGGAGATTTTTTTTCCTGGAGGAAAAAAATATCTAAACTGATGTTTACACATCAATGTTTTTTAACTGTCTTACTTCTTTACTGGCTACATAGCAACTATCATGGGCAGCCACATCTCTCAGCCTACTAGATTGCAACTGACTTTCAGCATTCTGTGAAATGATGTCACTCACCAGTTGTCATATGAGCCTTGTGAATTCATCCTTTGCATCCTTACAATATCATTCTGGGGAAGTGTCGGGAAGTGTCTGAAAACCTTCCTAGGGATTGCCCCAAGTGTTAAGGGTGAAAGTGGGGAGAAAAAATATCATAAATGAAAATTGAGTTTGCACATTAATTTTCATTCATGTTCTTTTGTTTTTTTTATATACTAAACACTTTGACTTCATTCTGATGGTTTCTTTAAAACAGACACTGTGTTAGTAACATTCCAAATTAGTTTTTAATAGAATTCAATATTAACTTTTTTATTAAAATTGTTTTTATATAAAGTTTTACACAAATTTCAATATTTTAATTATTTTTTTTATCATACAATTTTAATATTTTTGTCTGAATTTCTGGGATAAGGAATTATCATTATTTGCAATATTTGATTTGTTTCTATTGTCCTCATCTTTGTTGTTATCACAACATTTTGGCTGTTGTATCCTCTGATTTTCAACTTTGTTATTTTTATCATCTGATCGCCTTCTGTGTGAATTTCTGGGATGAGCAGTTATCATTATTCAAACACTATTTACATTTGGACTATTGTCCTCATCTTTGTTGTTTTTATCACCTGATCGCCTTATGTGTGAATTTCTGGGATGAGCAGTTATCATTATTCAAACACTATTTACAATCGGACTATTGTCCTCATCTTTGTTGTTTTTATCACTTGATCACCTTCTGTGTGAATTTCTGGGATGAGCAGTTATCATTATTCAAACACTATTTACAATCGGACTATTGTCCTCATCTTTGTTGTTTTTATCACCTGATCGCCTTCTGTGTGAATTTCTGGGATGAGCAGTTATCATTATTCAAACACTATTTACATTTGGACTATTGTCCTCATCTTTGTTGTTTTTATCATCTGATCGCCTTCTGTGTGAATTTCTGGGATGAGCAGTTATCATTATTCAAACACTATTTACATGCAAACTATTGCACTCAACTTTGTTGCTGTTATCACAACTTTTCAGCCATTGTGCTCTCTGGCCTTCATCATGTGTGTATCGATCTGGGTAACCTAGGGAGAATTCTGAACTAAAGATTTTATTTAATCTGCTGGTTGATTGTTTTGGTTCCACTCTCCATGTCTTGGGATATTTTATCTAGTTCTTATTTTTAGTGTTTTTCAGTTATTGCTTGCCCTGTTTCCACTGAGCCCAAGTGCAAGGGATTGAACTCACAATTATTATGTCACAAAATTTTAATATTATTGTTTTTGATTAAAATAATTTTGATAAGGTTTGATTAGGACAGTCCCTACTATTATTTTCCATTTTACTTTTGGTGTTTTATTCATTTCCTTTAAATGCCAAATGATACTTTAATTCAATTTAATTTTAATAATTATATTGAAGTTTTTGGCTCTTGTTTTTGAAACATGAGAACTCTTATGTAGTGAAGGAATCATATTTTTAATAAATAATATATATATATATATATATATATATATATATATATATATATATATGTATGTATATATATATATTTGTATGTAATTTCTTGTATGATAGTGGTATATAAAAATCTCTTTGTGAATAATACATGTTTGTCATTCCTTTCTTTCAGCTATTCCATTCTGTCCATTGTATTAAAATGTTGGTATCTCACAGATACACTAATAGCTATAATGGGGAAATGAAGAAAGGAAATATACTCCCTTTCCTAGTCAATATTATCAAGAACTCACTTTCCATGTTGTATTAACCTAGTCTCAAATGCTACGAGCCCTGCTTGAAATATTTTTGTCATATCCTGTTGGTACTCCCACATTTTCAAAAAACAACCACAAGAAGGAACTTCACCTTCCAGGACTGGTAAATGTTGTAAAACTGATTCAGGCCTAAAATTTGGCAAAAACGATAATCTGCGACCAGGATGCTTAGGATGAAAGTGTATCTAGGCATTGTTATAAAATAAAATAAGACATATCTTGGCTGATTTGCAGGCAAATAACTAACATACTCAAGAGCGAGAGCTGGATGTGAACGGGACAAGGCCCTGTCACAAAATGACCATTATCGTCGTTTACGCATAGGCCCGACGAACAAGTTCCGGTCGAAAAATAAAATAATATTTTAAAGTGTTTCTATTTTTCAACCAATAAAAATGCTTCCCTTCTAATTATGCTCGTGTTATTTTTCAAGCCTGTTAAGCCATAAAAAATGCCATAAAAGGGGTCACACGGGGAAGTACTACCAGTCAACAGGAGGTCAGGGAAGAGATCTGTCACAGTCGGTCTGGGCAGTCAGCAGCAGTCAGCAGGAGGAGCGCCACACCAACTAGTGAGATCAACCCAGATCAGTGGACGGCTTATGAACTATACCACAAGGTAGCTGTTCCAAAACCGCACGTTCATATTAAATAAATCATGTAAATCTATTTCTGCTGTTGTCGTATTTCTTTCTTGCAACCATACACTTGTCTATAACAGAATCTTAATATTTGTATGAATAAATATTAAAATTCCTAGGATTAAAGTGTAGTATCTTTTCCAGCAGCAGATAACCAGCCCATGGTCACAGCCATCAGCAGCAGCAATAGTTCCAGCCAGCCATAATCATCATCATTAGCTGCAGCCCCAGTTCACCATCGGCCATCACTCCAGCCAGCTAGCCAACTTCAGCAGGTCTCCAGCTCTGGTCAGCCATCTTTGCCAGCAGCAATGATATGCAATAAGCTGCCCTTTCCAAGACAACAATTCCCAATGGTGACAAACTGTCCTTTTCAGGACAAGAATTCTCAGTGGCTACAGAACTGTCGTTTTCAATGACTACAAAATTGTCCTTATCAGGACAACACTTTTCACACCCTCTACATGAACATGCAGAGATATATTTTGCCTAGGGCACTGTAACCTTAACTTTGTTGATGTATTTTCTTTAACAAAAATAAACTGGGCAATATATATTTTTACTTATGTCTTCATTTTGTGTGTTGTTGTCTTTCATCATTCAATGCCTGTTTACGAGCTAATATTTGCTGTTGTCTTTCATCACTCCATACCTATTTGCAGGATAATATTTGTTGTTGTCTTTTATCATTCCATACCTGTTTGCAGGACAATATATGTTGTTGCTTTAATCATTCCATACCTGTTTGCAGGCCAAAATCTGTTGTTGTCTTTCATCATTCAATGCCTGTTTAGGAGCTAATATTTGTTGTCTTTCATCGCTCCATACCTGTTTGCTGGCCAATATTTGCTGTTGTCTTTCATCATTCCATACCTGCTTGCAGGCCAATATTTGTTATTTTTCACCATTTCATACCTGTTTGCAAGGCAATATTTGTTGTCCTTCATCATTATATACCTGTTTGCAGGCCAATATTTGTTATTGTCTTTCATTGTTCAGTAAGTTTGCAGGCCAATATTTGTTGTTGTCTTTCATCATTTCATACCAGTTTGCAGGGCAAAATCTGTTGTTGTCTTTTATCATTCAATGCCTGTTTACGAGCTAATATTTGTTGCTGTCTTTCATCACTCCATACCTATTTGCAGGCTAATATTTGTTGTTGTATTTTATCATTCCATACCTGTTTGCAGTCCAATATTTGTTGTCTTTCATCATTCCACATCTGTTTGAAGGCCAATATTTTTTGTCTTTCATCATTCCATACCTGTTTGCAGAAAAATATTTGTTGTTGCCATTCATCATTCCATAGCTGTTTGCAGGCCAATATTTATTATTTTTCATCATTCCATACCTGTTAGCTGGCCAATATTTGTTGTTGCCATTCATCATTCCATACCTGTTGGCAGGCCAATATTTGTTGTTGTTTTTCATCATTACATATCTGTTTGCAGGCCAGTAGTTTTTGTTGCCTTTCTTTGTTCAATACCAGTTTGTAGGCCACTATTTTTTATTGTATTTCATTCCTCAATCCCTGGTTGCAGGCCAATATTTGTTGTTGTCTTTCATTATTCAATTCCTGGTTGCAGGTTAATATTTTTTGTTGTCTTTCATCATTGAATACCTGTTTGCAGGCCAATATTTGTTGCTGTCTTTCATTGTTCTATACCTGTTTGCTTGCCAATATTTTTTGGTGTCTGTTATCATTCAATACCTGCTTGCAGGCCAATATTTCTTGTTGTCTTTCATTGTTCTATACCTGTTTGCTTGCCAATATTTTTTGGTTATCATTCAATACTTGCTTGCAGATCAATATTTCTTGTTGTCTTTCATCATTGCATACCTGTTTGCAGGCCAATATACCGCCTGCAATACTTTCAAGCTGTCCTGTAAAATTGGCTTCTTAGATTTTGAACATGTTAGTGTTCACATTTCAAGGTAGCTTTGTCTGAAATTATTTGTCATTTCAGGTAACATTTTATCAAGGCAGTTAAATTAACTCAAATATATCGCTAGTATCTTCTGCCTTATAATTCTTATGCATTTTACTTATTACGTTGAAAGAAGTTCCATATTTGCCAGCCTGCCGGACACACACACACATGGGATGCACCCTGAATTTGGCATGGATTACTTAGGAAAAAGAAATGCACACATTGCAACAAAAACAATCAAAATTCTAACCTTACCTTTATGTGCCATTCTTACTACCCATGAAGAAACATTTGTAGTATTAGCATGAATTATACGACTGATACTTTTTTTTTAATAGAAGTGAGGTAAGGCTTAATTACTAGGACATGTTTTGTAAAAGAATAATTTCATCATACATCTATTAAAAATTTTTTAGTTGTTTTTCAGAGAGCAACATCTGCACATACAGTAAATAAATAATAGCTGCAAAGAAATCTACTGTTATCAGTAAACACTGGTAATAGGGCAAAAAAAACAGAAATATGGTATTTGTCTGGTAAATGAAGTCCCAAGCCATACATGCAGAAAAGCAAATGCCCAATACTTGTATATCAACAAAAACACACACAAAGCAAGCAGCAATATACCAGTCAAAGCAAATATTTCTGTAAAATTTGATATTTCTACAAAACAAGCAGCAAAATATTGTGCAGTTCCATAAATTTCTTAATTTCTTTTTCTTATATCTGTCTATATTTCTGAGATGAGGTATTATGTACATTATTTACATTATTCCGACTATTGTCCTCATCTTTGTTGCCATATTTATTACAATGTTTCGGCCCTTCAGTATCTGTCTATATTTCTGAGATGAGGTATTATGTACATTATTTACATTATTCCGACTATTGTCCTCATCTTTGTTGCCATATTTATTACAATGTTTCGGCCCTTCAGTATCTGTCTATATTTCTGAGATGAGGTATTATGTACATTATTTACATTATTCCGACTATTGTCCTCATCTTTGTTGCCATATTTATTACAATGTTTCGGCCCTTCAGTATCTGTCTATATTTCTGAGATGAGGTATTATGTACACTATTTACATTATTCGAACTATTATCCTCATCTTTGTCGCCATATTTATTCCAATGTTTCAGCAGTTGTACGCTCCAGCTTTTTTCAGGTAGTTTGAATGTCAAACTGAAGCATTTACTTCGTTCACTGGATTAGACTGTTCTAGTTCCACATGCCATGTCTAATGGACATCAGTTATCAGTTATCTCCTGTTAATTCCCCTCTCCAAGTTCTCCACTTTAACCAGGTATTGAACTCACACTCTTTGGGTCCTGTCACTGGAGCTAACTAAAATCTTTATGCACTATACCATGTGTCCTTGAGGAGATAACTGATATCCATTAGACATGGCACGTGGAACTAGAACAGTCTAACCCAGTGAACAAAGTAAAGAACTATAAAACTGCTGCAAGTAATGTGACTCCAGCCCCACCAGATATTAATCCAATTGAAAACTTGTGGTCCATCATTAAAAGAGATGCCTATGAGAATGGAAAACAATATTCAAGCAAAGAAGATCTCTGGGAAGCAATAAAAACTCCTACAAGTAATGTGACTCCAGCCTCACCAGATATTAATTCAATTGAAAACTTGTGGTCCATCATTAAAAGAGATGCCTATGAGAATGGAAAACAATATTCAAGGAAAGAAGATCTCTGGGAAGCAATAAAAACTCCTACAAGTAATGTGACTCCAGCCTCACTAGATATTAATCCAATTGAAAACTTGTGGTCCATCATTAAAAGAGATGCCTATGAGAATGGAAAACAATATTCAAGCAAAGAAGATCTCTGGGAAGCAATAAAAACTGCTGCAAGTAATGTGACTCCAGCCCCACCAGATATTAATCCAATTGAAAACTTGTGGTCCATCATTAAAAGAGATGCCTATGAGAATGGAAAACAATATTCAAGCAAAGAAGATCTCTGGGAAGCAATAAAAACTCCTACAAGTAATGTGACTCCAGCCTCACCAGATATTAATCCAATTGAAAACTTGTGATCCATCATTAAAAGAGATGCCTATGAGAATGGAAAACAATATTCAAGCAAAGAAGATCTCTGGGAAGCAATAAAAACTGCTGCAAGTAAAGTTACCTCAGCCTCACCAGATATTAATCCAATTGAAAACTTGTGGTCCATCAATAAAAGAGATGCCTATGAGAATGGAAAACAATATTCAAGCAAAGAAGATCTCTGGGAAGCAATAAAAACTACTGCAAGTAATGTGACTCCAGCCCCACCAGATATAAATCCAATTGAAAACTTGTGATCCATCATTAAAAGAGAATAGAAATTATTTGTTTCCCTGATTATCAGGTGAATAATTCTAGTTCAGAAAAGCATGTACATTTTGAAGGAATTTGAAAAGTTGTGGCATAATTGGTTGCTGCCCAAACCTTTTAACTTTGGAATCACTGTAATTGTCTTCTTAATTGTCAAATCCTTTCTCACAGGTAGATCTTTGAAGGTAGTTGTTAATGGCCAGCCTTCTGAGGCCCAAGTGATCAACACAGGCATCCCCCAAGGCTCAATTCTTGTTCCAATTTATTTTTTACTTGACATTAACGACCTAAGATTATACTCGAATCTTTTTTGAATATCTATGCAGATTATATAATGGCATATGGCTGCACCTCCAAAATTATAGATGACTTAAACCTGGCAACTGATTTCTCCTCTGACCCATCTCTATCAGCTTGTCGGGAAATGTCTGGTCACATTCAATTCCCTAAAAACGAAACTAGCAGCCTTCCACCACTGCCAATTGGATCATGAGATGTCACCAATCATGATGAATGGATGGTCTCTCAGGGAGGCCCCATGTCTTGAGCACCTATTGGGACCTAAACTCAACTCAGACCGTTAGTAGATTCATTGCTAAAGAAACTGGGAAAATGGTTGTTTCCCTTTAGTGCTTTAGTAAGTACCTGACCCCTCCTGCTATCCTCTACCTTTACAAGAGCCAAATCTGACCAAAATTGAGTACTGCTGCCATATATGGAAAGGAGCTGCCCATTCTACATTTCCCACTCTCGATAGAGTCCATAAACATCTCAGCATCCTTGTAGGTGACAAATTATTTTCCGCTCTACAACCTCTTTCCAGCTGATGGGACATCGCAAGCCTCTTGCTGCTGTTACATTCTTCCTAGAACAAGATCTTCTGATTCATATTAAACTAATTTCCACCAGTGGCTGAATGCAAACACTCCGAAACCCAAGACCAAACTAAAATTCCATCAACTGCACATGGGCTCCACACATAGCTCCCATTTTACTTACACACTCAAAGAAAAAATAAGCAATACAATCCAGAATTTCCACCCAACAGTACCCACTTCTGCCTAAAAAAACAAAATAAAAACTGGAGCTGATTTAAGCTAAAGAAAGGGCATAAAACCAATCAAAGCAACATTTTGGAGTCAGATGGCATCTTAGCCTGGATTCACTATACTTGTCAAAAGGCAGCCTCTCATCTCCAAAAGACAACTCACCAATAGGCATCACCACAGTAAGTCATAACTCACCCTCCCTCTCCTACTATACATCTCTGTGGATGCCTTTTACAACTCCGCGTATCTCCTTCTTTCAACGAGAGACATTCACACCCATTTATCATTTTTGTATTTTACGTTAATACAATTGTTTATTTCTTTAAACCTCCATTGTTTTTTCTTTGTTCTGTCACCATACACTTAATACTTAATATAACACTGCTCCATCACTATTTCCATAGAGAGTATTCAGATAAACTACACTCTTTGGTTCCAATAGTCCTAACCTTCACAGCTAAGACCTTCTATGTCATGGACATTGTAGTGAACCACCCTCATTCCCTTCATATTTTTCTGGTGCGATGCAAGTTTCACTCAATCATTCTTCTTCCCACAAACCATTGCCTTGTAGAACTGACTCCTAAGTAGTTGCTTCCCCAAACACTACAATCTTAACTGGTTCAATAAACTGTTATCTTCTACACACATTAGCATAAACTGTGCCTCTTACTCTGTAATCCTGTACCTTAAGTGGCCTTGAACAGGGTGAACACCACTGTAAAGAAAAAAAATGAAAAAAATTTTCATATTTATTTCTTTATAAATTGGTAAATGATAAATATTGCATTGCATTAGTTTTAATTGTATTAGTTTTGGAATGGTGTAAATATAAAATTATTGTAAATAAACAATTTAATAATTAAATAATGTTTAATATTTTTGTTGAAATTTCTCAAGAACAAAAAATATGTATAAATTCACTTTCATTATATGTTTAGGTTTTGTTAGCAGCCATACCCAGCTAGTCAATCAGAAAAAGCGTTCAATTAGAATGGAGCAAAAACAGCATCATGTTTAGATGTAATAGTGTCTATCTTCTTCACTTACATTAAAATACTTTCATTAGAAAACATTTTGAATTAATGCAGTTACTGATATAACAGAATTAGTCTGTATTTATTCAATCAAAGTTAGCCGAGGACATGAAGGAGTAAAACAGGCAACATAAACCCACTTCAGACCACAATTATTTTGGAGTTTTTGAAATTCAATTTGTCAGTGTGCTACTAGGGATGTAAAAGTGGATATATTTATAATGCAGTTGTTAAGCTTTATGAAAATTGGTTGAAAGATCAATGAAAAATAAGAAAGAAACCAATAAAATTGCCAATTTTTGCTATTTATGCAGGTTTTCACTATATGGGTGAACTCAATTATCAAGTTAAATGACTTTTAAACAATCAACTTATCGTTAGCTACAAATGAGTGAAGTTTGTATTAGGTTGCTTGAAAATTGAAAGAGAGTTTTTAGTTTAAAATTTGTGTTGAAATTGAGTTTTTGTTTTTTACCAATTTTCACTAAACACAGTGGTGTAGAAATAAAAATGAGGTATCGTTGAGCTTGTCATGATGTAAGTAACCTACATACCGAGTTTGAATGAAATTGGAGGAAAAAAATTGAATTTATCGATTTTTGATTGGCTTTATTGATTATTGATTTTGTAAAACATTTTTTACACTAAGAACCTATCTCTTACATTGTACAATGTATGTGCTAAGTTTTGTCAGATGAAAATCGGTTGGATTGCAGGGAAAGTTTGTCCCGGCTTTCCCGCATCAAAGGGTTTAGATTAAAAAATTGGGTTGAGGTTAAAAAATTGCGACAAAACAGCAAGATGAGAGCGGACAAACTCTCTCTTTTAGGCATGGACGAATAAAGAAAAAACTCCTGATAAGTGTGTAACAATAAAAGAAGAAAATGTTTATTTACATATACAGAAAAAAATGGGTAAAGGGATAAAAACAAGAGTGAAAGAAAGGGAAAAGCGAAAATATCCTTTAAGGGAAGAGAAAATGTTCATAACAGAAAGAAGGCTTGATCAAAACATTTCTCTGAGTGCCTAAAAAATTCTTTAAGCGAGTAGAATTTTATAAAGGTTTAGAAACACTCAGTTCTTATAGAGTAAGAAAATTGTTGGTAGATATAAGAATCTTGCAGTTGAGGGAGTTCGTAGGTCGACAAGACAAGTCCAGTGGGCTCATCAGGAGTGGTGAAGGGATGCAGCTTTAAATTGGTCTTGAATTGTGGGCCAACGTTCATTCTCGAC